>PVJX010010415.1:25000-57106 GCA_004027295.1 Dolichotis patagonum | reverse complement strand
AGTTTAGGTGCACAGAGAGGGGGACAGGCTGGGTGTGAGACGCCATCTAACCCTCAGAGTGGTGAGGAGCTACCGCTTGCGCTGCTCCAGACTTCTGAACTTTCTACTGACCGGAGCTAACTTCAGCTCAGATAAAGCCAAGAGATTTGAAGAGAAAACATAGGGAAGGAACTTTCCAGAACCACTGGGGACAGGTTTGATAAAAGAGCTATCTGAGTACAATGTTGTCCCAGCCGTGGATTCTTCCAGAACACTAGCCAGAACTTGGCTGCTTCCGGCTGTGGGACTCTCTTTCCTGCCAGCCAAACCAAGAGGATTTTTGATAGGAGAGAGAGAGAGAGAGAGAGAGAGAGAGAGAGAGAGAGAGAGGAGGGGGAAAGAGGCAGAGACAAGAGAGACAGAGAGAGAGAGAGGCGCTCACTGTGGAGAGCCTGGCTCCTTGAACATAAGGAAATGGAGAGACTCTCATGGGCAGTGCCTTGAGGGGAATGAATGAATCCTGGGTTCAGTTGTGGCAGTACTCTGGGGAAAAGGACAAGTTAGGGAGGAGGTTGGAGACAAAGGCACAGAGTTTTGTAGTCTTCGCCTCAACAAAACAAAAAGTCATGAAAGTGCTTTAAACCCAGAGACACACGGTTCTCAATATACTCAAAGGTACCTGATAAAAGCAGTCAGTATTTTTTTTTACCAACATTCTCAATACATAACTTTGATTGTAAGACTATATGTCATTTCCATAGGACTCAGTAAACTACTTTAACTTAGAAGAGAAAAGAAATTCTGTAAACTTTTTAAAAAAGAATACTGGTTTCATATCATTCACAAAGACTTTCAGAGTCGCCCTCCTCAACGCTGACAGGTGCTGGCTAGTCCTGTGCCTGGGCCCTGGGTGCTTCCATCAGACAAGATGTCAGACCTGCTTATTCTCCCCTCTGATTCACGAGGGTAACAGAAGCAAAAGTCCACCACAAAGGCCCCTCAGGAAGCTTTCCTGCAAACCTCACCTCAGGCTGGCACTCGGGAATGATGCTGCCTCCACGGAATTGTGGTCTGCTGTCTACACCCGTGTCTGCCACCACAATCTACCACTCGGCCTGGTGTTCCTTGAGTCAGGGACAAATCCTTGGGATGTATACTACCTTTGGGAAGTGCCAAGAAATTATTATGAAATATTGGGGAAAGAGTGGATGGTACTGTAACCAGGGACCCAACAATCCTGAAATCCTTCCTGGGCAGCCATCCAGCCTTGGCCCTAGGAGAGAAAGGGAAGGAAGGAAGCAAGGAAGGAGAGAAAGGAAGTTATACTTTATCACTTGGTAAGTGTTGGGCTGGACCCCGTGGAGGGCTGGTTCCCTGTCACCTGACTTGTTCTCTGTAGCCTCTGCTGCTCTGGGCTGGGAAGTCTGCTCTGTCCTCCTGCACCCAGGCTCTTGGGCTGCACTTCACGGTTATGATGCTAGAACCACCGCGCAGAAGATGATAACTAGGGGCCAGCGAGACAAAGCAACTTTGTTTTTGGTGCCCACCAGGGAGTTGACTCACCTTGTCCTGGGCGTTACCCTTGGGCCTGCAAGCCCAGTGGGAAGCAGAGAAAGCATTTAAGGTGTTGGAGAAAAAGAGTGAAAAACAGAGAATAACTGTTCCACTCCCTGCTGCACTGTTAGGAAGAGCTAGATTTTAGTCAAATGACTGATTTTTTTCAACCCTCTGGAACCAAAAGAATTCTACATCTGACTAATCGACCTTGTACTCCTGCCCTTAAAATAATCCACACACATTGTCCCCTAATTAAGAACTGTGTGTTGTTGTGTTCGAAGGATGGGGCAACATACTTAAGATGACTGGGTGATTCTTGGACAAAGTGTCATGATTCTCTTAGTGATAGAATCATTCTGTTTAAACTTCTTTCAGTTCTTACAACTAATTCGAGGAGACTGTCTCCATTGGAGCTATGTGTCTTTAACATCTTTCAAACAGTGTGTTTAGTCTCCTCTCGTGACAGAGGGCAGGTGTCACCTCAGAGCTGTCAACTGGCTACAGTATATAGCAAACATTTAATAACATGGTTTAACTTTTACTTATTAACAAATTCATTTTAGCTAAGTGAAACAGGTTGCCCTGCTACACTGTTAATAATAAAAGTTCTTAATAATACCTAAGGGCTATATAACACCAGGGGCCAGAAACTATTTTAAGTATTAAATGTGTATTAATTCCTTCAGTTTTCAATCAACCCTATGAGACAGACCTATCATTATCCCCATTTTACAGATGCAGATAATGGGGCTAAGAGAGTACAAAAAAAAAAAAAAACCTGCCCAAGTTCATCTAGGTACTAATTGATGGGGCCTGATTCCAATCCTGTCATTTTGGCTCTAGAGTGGGCAGAGGGGTGGAAGCTAAGCACAAGAGTCCTGACTGTCAGTCGGTGGCCACCGTTGATACGCCCTGGCATCTTGCCTGTGGTCAGTGCATCTAGGTAGGAGGAAGAGCTCTGAGTCCTGGTCAGAGTCATTCTTAGCCATCGTCCAGCCGAAGCAGCACAGCCCCGTGATTCTCTGTGGGCTGCTGAGTCCTCATCTATAACATGGAGGCAGAAAGCACTTTGTATTTTGCTGGATTATTAGAAAGGTGAGTGCAACTTTGACAAATGATAGACTGTTATCCAAACATTCTGAGGAGGGGGACAGTGATATTTGCCAAAGGATCTAGTTTCCACCTGGCTCCCTTCATTTACCGTCGTGAGAGACTGGGGAGGTCGCCATTGGAATTCCCACTTGTTTCACCTGTGAAAAAGAAATGAGAATGGTACCGAGCTCAAGGAGATTTATTCCATTTGTTATTCAAGAACTTCTGGGATCCGTGAGCTGTGTCCTTGAGTGAGGTATTGTGAGGGATGGAATGAATCTGCATCATGTCATTAGTTTTGAAATTCCCCAAATTTGAAAAGTACTTAAAAGACATTTTTCATGTTTTAAGTGTTATTCGTGTTCTATTACAGAAAAACACGAAACACAGCTAATGAATAGGAAGGGCCATCACAGACACCTTGGCTTAGAAGCTGTCTGTTTTTCTTTGAATGGGCTCTTACCAGACACGTGGCTTTTTCGCTTTTTGGTTCACTTAAATGGACTCTGGTTTCTCTTACTGTGGTCCATGTTCTTTCTACAGCAGGAGGCCAGCTTGCCTGTTTCCTATCGGGAGACACTGGATTTAAAATGGCAGAGCCTAGCTCTCCCCGTTCTGAAGATTGTAAATGAAAGGTCTTATGATAGCTGTCAAGAGCCATTAGTGTAACAAGATATCACTCCAAAGTCAGGGGGAAAAGATGCTTTTGTCTATGCGGAGTTCGATCCCTTTGTATATTTGGGGCCTTATCAAAGGAGAGGTTTGAGATCGTCTTGCTCATTTTCCACACAAAACTCACAAAATTGCCTGATTTAAAATGCAACTTCTCTCTCTTCCCCACTTGTCATTTCTGTAACTTATTTTTAAATGTTAAAATGAATGGAGTAACACACTGCAATGCAATAGCAATGTTTTAGGTAGACAAAAACTCATCCCAGTAGAGAGACAAAGATATAACTGCGATTGATGGAAATGCAGAAGAGGCATAGGAATTGCTTCTGGCCTGGATCAGTCGAGTCTTATCTAATTTAACAAGTCAAGCAGTTTTGAGTTTTGTAATTGTCCTAATGGGAAACCAGTGGTGACGGTATGTTATGCTAAGCAGGTTCTGTTATGACAACAATATGGGCCTTTAAAGATCTTTTTAAATCTTTGTATCTTGGAAGTTTCTCACATATTTGAAGTCTTGCCTGGTGGCCAAACCCTAGTGTTCTGTGGCTCAGTGGAGATGCAAGCTCACCTCCTGCTCTGGGATCCCTTTCCCTCCGGCTTTAATTAATACTGTACAACAAAATCCCTACTCTCCAGCCAAACCACCGTCGGCTGTAATCTTGTCAGCTCTCATAAGCCAAACAGAAACACACACTTTTTCTTGTTGTTCAATCACCTGCATCTGCTATTTAATTTCCAGAGGACCCTCATCTTGCTGTTCTGTGTTACTCTTTCCTCCCTTCTGTTTATTTATTTGCTTTTCATATTTTGTTCCCAAAGAATACCATAGGTAACGAGCTTTGTGAATTGAATACTGAACATTCTAATGGCAGATGCCTCAGTTCATGGCAACCTAAGTACTCTTAGTTGCAGCATGTGGGGGAGGAAGAATTTAAAAAGCTGCCATAGCCAAAGAGAGAGAGGCTTTACATGTATGAGAACAACATACACGGCGCGTGTTTCCAACCATTGTCACGCACAAGAAGCAGAGGTTGCTTCAAAGCCTGGAGGTTAAATTTTAATGTTGCTTTTCCTCTTGAAACATGCAAACCACTGTGTGTCACAGGCGGCTGTGTTTGATACTAGCCTCTGCTTATGTAGACCATCTCCAGCACAATTACTGGTAAGTACCCATAAGTTACATCAGTTCCTACTCAGCTGTTTTGTGTGTGTGTGTGTGTGCCTGTGTGTGCATGTGTGTGTGTGTGTGTGTGTGTGTGTGTGGTGGGGGTGATCAGATCATCCTTATATCTGCAGAAGTGATACTAAAACATACATTCAAATAATCTCCATCACCATAACCATCACCCACATCCACAAATCAGAATCTTTAGTCACCACCACAAAATAGCAAGGCATATGTGCTTTTCTTTTCTCTTTTCTTTTTTCTTTCTTTCTTTCTTTCTTTCTTTCTTTCTTTCTTTCTTTCTTTCTTTCTTTCTTTCTTTCATACTGGGGATCAAACTCATAACCTCTCACCTGCCAGAGAGGCACCTGTGCTGCTAAACTATATCCCCAGCCCAGGATATGTGCTATAACATTGTACCATTTCTTAGTAACTTGCAAACATTTTTTGGTTCTTTAGTACTAGCATTGGGGTTTTTTTTCTCCCGCTTTCTTTCCTTCTTTTTTGTTGTATTACTAAATACAAATTCTATATACTATGGTAAGGTAATGGAAAGAAATTGTGCACTTCTATCCAGCTAGTAGAAGCGAAATGGCTGTTGAAAACCTTTAAGTTCAAATTCCCTGGCTTTCATGTGAATGGAATTTTACCTCTAGTGCAGCATTAATGGGGTTTTGGACTGAATTGCCTTTTGGGGTTTGAGTTCCCTTTTAAAGAAGCTGGTGTTTGACTGCATATTCAAACACGGCATGTATTCTTATGAGCGATGTGAGATTCAAATAAACACAACGAGTGTGTTCATTTTGATGACCTCCCCATCACACATTCAAATAAACACAAATGTTCTCAAATGTATAAAAGCAGCTGTGTTTATGTCAACGTGCAAAGCACCAGATATATACATTCAGATTCTCTCATCTATCTGGAACTGTGTACCTCTGTGCATCGTTAAAAATTTAGTGGAAAATCATGCATGGGGCATGTGTAATGTGCAATTTTCAACCATACATACATCTCTAAACAAATTTTCTTCAAGCACGTTACTGACATTTGTTCTAATTGAGGATGAAGCCTGGAGAAACTTTGAAGTTTTTGAAAACAAAACAAAGCAAAATGCAAGTTGCTACCAGAGGGCATAGCATCTCTGAAGTATTCTGGCAGCACCAGTAAGTCACCTTCCTCAATATTCAGAACAACCTTCAAGACTTTTGTTTCTTTTCTTTCACTTCCCTCCTCTCTTCTTTTCTTCTATGCCTCCCTCCCTTGCTTCTTTAGGTTAAGCAAAACAAATTCTCTCTCCCTGCACCCTGGCCCTCACTCCTTTCCTCCCTTTTTTCTTTCCTAGCAAAGCAACAGGGCAGCTTGAGTGAGGTTTCTTTCTTGTTTGCTTTAAATATCATAAATATGAAACACCACAAATCTTTTCGTCAAGCCTCAGTTGGAGCAGCTCAATCATTAATGCCAGGTTAAGCTATACTTTCTACGTGAGAACTAACTTTGGCTTTTCGAGTCAGAATAAAACAACACTTCCATCTTAGATTGCTTCAAATCTAAGCACACTTTGCAGGGCTCTGAGAAAATCTTCAGCCGCCATTTTGCTGGCAGAGAGCAATAAACAGAATAAAAAAAATAACACCTGAGGTTGATCCAGACCTGCCTGTGGGCCAGGGACAACTTTAAACATTTTGAATGCTTTACCTTCTGTAATTCGCAGCACCCTCTGAGGAAAGTGTTGCCACAGTTACACTTGAGGGAGGGTAAAGAGGTAGTTTTCTCAAGATCCCAGGCCTACTTGGGGGTAGAGTCCCACGAGCATACTGGATCCAGACCTTTTGGTTTTGAAGAGGATCTTTAAATCCAAATATTTACATGTAATATCCCAATTTTTAAATGTTAGCAAAAAAAATTTGAATTATTAAGAAGTTCTGTCAGCCAACCAAAGCACATATGGCTGCTGGCTCAAGCCCTTGAGCTGCCGGTTTGCTTCCTTTGATTTCAGTGTTATATAGTTTTTCAGTGTTATAAAACCTATTAGTAAGTCAGATTTGGAGGTAGAAAATTCATATTCACATCTGAATTCTATCACTTCCTAGTTAAATGATCTTGAACAATCACTTATGTTCTCTGAGTGTTTGTCTCATCTGTAAAATAAAGATAATTCCTGCTGTGGAAGTAGTGTGGGAATCATGCAGTCCCCTCATAGTGCTTGCATAACATTTACACTGAAGCATTTACCAATGTAAGCATTATGCAACTAGAAGCTCTTGTTGTCTTCTCCTCATATCTAAGTGTAAACAGAAGATGTGCACGTTTACGGAGGATGAGACATTGCTCCAGCACAGTGAACTTGCAGTTCACCAGCACTGGCATTAGCCCATTTGACAGATGAGCGTGTTCTCACTCAGGGAGGTTAAGGAAATGATGACAACCAGTAAGAAGTAGGACTGAAATTCACAGGTTTTCTTTTTTCTGTCAGTCATTACACTTTTAGTGGAAGTCAGACTGGTCAAAGAAGATGGAGATGATAGAAGCCTGAGATGAAGAGGGAGTGAGATTCCGATCTCTTCTTTCCTGAGGGCAAAGCACTGGGCCCTGAGCTCTCTCTGGCTGCTGCCATGGGTCCTGCCACTGTGGAGTACAGTGGTGCTGCCTGCTGTCACAGTGCGGCCAGCCCACAGGTGAAATCTGGGTTGGCAGATACCTTTGCCTTCAGTCTGAAAGTGACTGGTGACCCTTCCACAACCACCTTGTCCCTTTGTGCTGTGTTTTAGTTGGTTCCAAACTCTGGAACTCTGGAGATATGCTGCTTGAAGGTCCCCTCAAGCCCAGTACAAGATTGAAGGCATGAAAGAAGGAACTCCCCCTTCTTGGGCTTCCGTGGTCTCCTGCACAGTCTTCCTTCCAGACTGATGTTTAGTGAGCACAAATCGTCTCCTTGACTGACGAACTTTAGACTAAAAAGATTTCCATTACTTGAGGACAAGGCTAGGTGGCTCCCTGTGAGAGCCCAGAGGCCTAAGTCAACCTGGGAAAAAGGATCTGGGCTCTTTGTAAAAGTCATTTGTCTTTTAGGGTAGGACCTTTGGAATCGGGGCCTCTTTTTACAGAGTTCAGTGACCTGGGGCGGGGTGCCAGTTTCTTTGCAGCTAATTTCTGTTCAAGCCCCAGTCCTAATTCTTTTCCAGTCATTAATGAGGAAAGAAATTGAACATGGCGGTGTAACGAATACCCAGCCCCATGGAATCATAGGATGGATAGTTTCCCCAGCAGATTCAACAGTGGTAGCGATAACAATAATCAATACAAATTAGGCACATGCTTCTGTTTTAATGCACTTAGTAACTAGATCTCTTGTCCTCAAATAAGTCTAAAGGAGAACGGTGTTCTCCTAAGTGACTGAGTGCTGTTGTGAGGGAGGTGGGCATTCCTGTGGGTGTGTGTGCGTGCATGTGCTTGAGTGTGTGTGTGTGTGTGTGTGTGTGTTCCTTTTCTCTTAGGGATTCTATAGCTTCCTTCATTCTTCGCCTCTCTCATATTACAGAAAGAAGGTAATTTTTCCTGGCCATTTACTAAAGCTCATTAAAGACTGGAGAGAACAAACAATGCTACTCCTCAGAGACGACCATTCAAAGTCACTCTACAATTCTCTGTTCTAATACTTGAGACAAATTAATTATTCCTTAGTGAAAAGTGTATAATTCCTATTCTTCATTTTTCAGGGGTAGGGAATAATAATGGGAAATTTATATCTGAGTGAAAAGCTGTCTGTGCTGAAGGGAAATGAGAAAAAAACGTGTGTTCTGAGAGGAGTAAAAGCAATTATTCTAATAATAATTCCAAGAATATTAATGTCTTTTAAAAGTAGATTGCCTTCAAATAAACACAGAGGTTGAAGTGATGGGAGGCTGGTTTATTTATTAATCATTCCAAATGTGCATTCTTCTAAATGAACAACTGTACGATCAACTTTGCCAGCACATATTAAATTTAGTTAAACAACAACTTGCAAATGTCTTGAAACTTTTGTAACCAGAGACTAATTTGTTTAACACATTTAAAATGTTATACTGATGTAAAGCCCTGCATATTAAACTTCAAAGGGAAAAGCTCTTGAGAGTTCCTCATTTTAAAGACTACATACTGGAAATAAGATGGAGACAAGGCTCCTTCTCCATCCTCCTGTTTTGTTTTGTTTTTAAACACGAGGTGGTCTCTGGCCCTCATCCTCTGCTCTGTGTTTGGTCATCTGCAGAGCAGCTAGTATCTGACTGTGGAGACTGTAAGGCAATGGTTAAGAAAGGTCTAGTGTTTCCCTTTCATCTCTATTAATTAATCCTGGCTCCGTTTGCCCAGAGTACGTTGCTGTTGACATCACCTTTTCCTTACACTTTAAAGAGTCCCGAGAGAGACCAACTGCAGAATAAAACTGGACAAAGAGTACATTTGGTAACCATTTTATTTCTCAATTACCAACCTAAACGTATGGAAAAGATTTGTGTGCTATCCGATTTACACAACAATTATGCTTCAAAAGTTTAGAAATAAATAACTTTTTGCTTGGACTCATTAGTTCGTCTACCAATTGTAATTGGTGTCAACTAACGAGCGTGCTCCATGGCTTGCCCTTAATTACTGATAAAAGCTAAGTTGCAATGCTAGCCAATCAGAAACCAGTTTATTCATGAGAGTATAGTATTCTTTTAAAAGCTCTGTTTGTTCTAATAAGTGGTTTTGTGTTTGGTTGAAACCTTCCATAAGCCCTCTTAACATAAGCAAAGGACTCTTAATAACTATATACAGTGAAGGCATAGCATTACTGCCTCTATTCAAACAGATGAAACAAAGGGAACGTTTTATGAGTTTCAAATGTATACATCATGAACTTACCAGGCCTTCAAATCCCATCCATCTGGTGGGAAATAGATATTAGTACCCACAAGACTGATATTGAGAATTTGTTTCCTTTCCTAATGCCTCAAATTGTTCTTAAGTATCCCTTGCCTTCTGAAGTAGTGAGAAACAAGAGAAACCCAATAGAGGTACGAGGCATGTTAAATCCTAATGGTATAAACAAGGGTTGGCTGAGCCTGAAATCTTACATTAAAAATAATAGGCATTCTGGAAACAAGAGTGTTAAGAGATAACATGTGGCAGAATCATGCCGGGAGGGAGCCTTGTGACTGGGAAAGCCCAGATACAGAAACATCACCCTAAAGACAGTCCTCTTTGTCATCATTGTCATTTTCAGAAAACAAAATAAATAAACCTTATCAGAGTTATGGTACATTCTGAATATTGGTTCTCACTTTATAATAATTAAGAAGCGTTTGGCCATAATTGTCAGAAAACTCATTAAGGGTATAGAATAATAGGGCTTGTTTATTTCCTCACATAACAAGAAGGTGAAGATTGGGAGTTCCTGGTTCATTTAATCTAGGGAGCCATCAACGTCATTAAAGTTACAAGTTCTTACTTTCTTCCTAATCCCTTTGCCTCAGTGTGTTGGTGACTCCCTTCTGGTCACCAGATGGGTTAGGCAGGAGGTCCAGGCATCTTATCCTCATGTAATAACATCTACAGTTAGAAGCCATGTGCAGTTTCTTCCACTACAATTTTTGTTGTTTGTTTGCTTTAATAAAAACCATGGAAACCTTTCCTGGAAATACCTGCTGCTGATCTCCTTTCATATCTCATTGGTCAGAATGGGGCCATATGCCTACTTTTAAATCAATCAGTGCCAAAAAATATGTTATGCTTAGACCAATCATAATTTACCTCCAGGGGCCCTGGCTGGTCTCAAGTTCCTTTGAAGCACTTGGTATTTTGGTACCTAGACAAAACCAACTTTCTACTGGACAGGAGAACGGCAATGGTGGTGAAGAATTTGCTGGAATAATGTGTCTGTCTGTTGCGTGCTTGAAGTTATCACTCCAGGGTAACAGTCTTCAGTGATCTGCAGTCAGAAGTAAAAGGTCAGTGCAAGCCTGAGTGCAGATGACGGCGTGCAGCGTGGGGTCAGTCTGTTGCTGCTTCTCATACTTGTTCTCCTGACAAATCACTCTGCAATGAAGTGGTTCTTGCCCTGGCATTGGAAGGGGGTGCAGCTGACCAAGTGATGAAGGGACAAGAGTGAAACCTGGGGACTAGAGAAGGAGCTTCCACTAATTTGCTATGTGATCTCTGCCAAATCCTGGACCTCTGCATACCTCATTGACTTCTCTGTAAAGTGAGAGGGCCCATCCAGAGATCCCTAATATTTCTTTTCACTTTGGCATTTGATAGATTTTCCACTTTACTCCCTGCCATCTGGTACACCTCCTTCGGCTCTTCGCTCTCTGGCTGATACAAATAGCATGTCAAATTCTCTTCCTGCCTTAGGATGTTTCTTTTCCTTTAACCCTTTCTTCTCAAGAGCAGAAGTGCTTGGAGGACAAGACACCCCTTTGCACCTTGCAGTCTCCTGTGCTCATTTAGAGGGCCTCCTCATTGGCGCTGCCCACTGTACAAAGTGCTTTGCGCACAGCAGTGGAGCCTCTACCATTGTTTCCTTACTGGTTTTGTTCCAGCAGTTTTTGATGTCTTCAGATTTTCCTAAGGAGGCAGAAAAGGTGCATTCCTGAGGCAGAGGTGTTAGATATTTAGTCTGTGATTGTGGGGACGAGGCCAGGCCTGGTCCCACAGGATCACAATTTCTGTGAATAAGGCAGTGCTCCCAGCTTCCTAATACCACCCCTCATTTTATAAGCACAATTTCCATAAATGGCAGCAGAGTTAGAGGAAGTAAGACAGACTAGTTCCCATAACCCGCCTTGGTCTTAGAGACGAATGAAAACGGAATGTTTAACATTAGGAATTTTATGAAGAAAAGTGAGAGGGCTTTTACCAGAGAAGAGAGAAGCAGAAACCGAGAGACTCAGAATTTTGAGGTCCTTGTCATGCCTTTTGGATTATTTTTGAAAATCCGTAGCATTGTGTTTCTCGGTGCTTGATTAGTGGAAATTTTTTATCATTTACGCACTTGATTAAACTGAGTTTACTCTTCTGCAGTTGACAACAGGTGGCTGAGGGGGAAAAAAAATCCATGCAATGGATTCCCTTTTTGCATGGGGCAGCATCTTTGGTTAGTTTTAGAAGTCAGTGGTGTGCAGAACTTCTTGAAGACAGAATAATTATTTTGCAGCTATTGGTACTGTATACAAATACCTGACATTCAGCCCATTACAGGATTTATGGTAACAGCAAAAAAAGCACCAGTTCATTTTACTCCACGCCCCCAATTTGGTGCAACCCTAACCAGGAGGAAGTTTGGAATGTTTATATAACAATACAAAGTATTGTGGCAGACACTGTTTATTGCCTAACCATCAGCCATTTCCCTGACCCCACTTCTTTGCTAATCTGCTCCTGATTCTTTTTCCAGGCAGATTATCTGTTGATTCCAAGGAAGATGTTTCTCTTGCTCAGCCTAGGGATTTAATCATGACTGGTCTAGCACTGAGCATATGACCTTGTTTCAGCTAGAGACACAAAGAGGAAGAAGTCTGATGAGCACGTTTCTTCTCAGTAAAAGCATCTTGTCGAGTCAATTAATTATTTTCAATCATCATCTTAGCTTCTTAGCAACATTTGCAGAATTGACTAGTGTCCTCTCGACAATGTTTTCCTCACGTGGCCTGTGATTTTCTCTATTTTATTGTCTTATTTTTTCAAATGTTAACTTCCTCCTCTTTGTGGCCTCTATAGTTGGGGCTCCTTGGGCTCAATAATTGGCCTCTTTTCTCTCAACTGTGTAGCTTATTCATGATTGTAATATTGTCTATGTACTGACAATTCCCAAATTTATTTCTGTAGCCCAGACTTTCCCTATGAACTCCATTATTCCATATCTAAATGACATTTCAACTTGCCCACATACATATTAAATGAGGACTTCAACTGTTTAAGTCCAAATATTCTTTCCCTGGCTTCCTTGTCTCCTGAAAGAATAACTACTATTCACTTGCTTATTGCAGAAAAATAGAGATTAACATTTATTTTGCTCTTTCTCTGTGATTCCTGACACCATACATTGGCATGTGCTTTTCACACCATCTGGGAATTACATCTGCAATCAATCTTATGTCTCTCATCTCTTCTAACCTTTGCCTTGGTCCCTGTTAACCTGATCTCACATGGACTATTGCTATAATCTCTTGATCATATGCCTTTGTTCACTTTTGCCTCCCAGGTGAGTTAGAGTTGATTTCCACTGTTTATTAAAAAACTAACAAGTTTCAACAAGATTTATTTATTTCTGACACGTATAAGTTTGGAATTAACTTCCAGGGTTGTTTGGGCAACTCTATAGTGTTGCCCAAGACCTATCTTTCTCTACAGCCTCCATTTTTCGTCTGTCAGCTTCCACCATTCCAGTACCAGGCTTTATTCCAGCACACAACTTCCATCCTTAAGTTCATCTCATGTTGAAGTGTTAGCCATTAGGTCCACATTTCAGGTGCAAAGGAGAAAGGAGCAGAAGAAAAGGAGAAAAGAGCAGAAGAAAAGGAACTGCAGTGGTTTTCAGGTACTTCTCTAGAAATCTCATCTCCATTTCACCTTATATTTATTCACTGATCATAATCACATGGGCCATGGGATTGCAGGGAAAGTTTAGTAAAAGCAGTCTTTTATTCCAGGCACCAACATGCATAGTTTAAATCAGAGTTCTTCGTCTGAGAAGGAAGAAAAGAAAGGGTAAGCTCGTAACCATTTCAACCACACATCTCATCAGTCAATTCTTCCCCAAGGTCCAGCTAAGGTTTTTAAAAAAATAAATCAAATCCTATTTAACATCCTGCAATAGCTGCCCCTTTTGCTCAGATTAAAATTTAATGGCAGTATCTTTTTCCAATACTATCTCTTATACTTTCTGTCTCACTCTGCTCTAGAAACCCCAGTTGATGTTAAGCAAGTCTCATTTATTCCCATCCTGGAGCCTTTGTATTTATTGTCTGTCTCCTAAAGTTCATGTTCTTGAAATCTGAGAACTATTTGGCACATCACTTCATTCAGCTGCGTCTTTACCCTGGGTGCTGACCTCGGTCTTTAAAATGATGACTGTACACCTATTATCAGACTTCCGTACAGCCTAGAAAGTCTTGGTTTAGGAATATCTAACCAAATCATATAAACACATTCCACAGTATATGCACTTTGAATGTGCCTGTACCAGAACTAAGCTATATTGCAATTTTTGTCAAACCAGTTACCTTTTGTAGACATTGACTTGGACATTTATTAATTTCGATTTTTATAGTTTTGCTTTTGTACTTTTGAACTTGAAAAGTTAAATACATTGAGTATTGTACCAAAGAGTACACTGATAAAACTTTTTTGAGATAGCCATAAATTTTACTCCAACCAACACACTGAAGTTGTTTTGGCTACAGAAATTTCCTCACTTTTAAATCTTAATGAAAGAGTATTGATACGTGCTTTATAACTTATGTTGCCTCTATCATGACAGTTCAGAGATCTAACAAGTGTTTAGAACAGGGGTTCTCAACCTTGTCACTACTGACATTTCCAGGATAATTCTCATGAGGTACTTTCCGCTTCCTGGAGGGATGTTTACATGCATCTTTGGCCTTTGTCCACTGACACTAGTTTCTCCATTTGTGACAGTGAAAAGCATCCCTTAGACACTGTCAAACGAGTGATACAAAGGGGTCATTTTGGTTGAGAAGCACAGATTTAGAACTAAAATTGCAGAAATATATATATATGTGTGTGTGTATGTATATATATATTTTACTTTACTTTACTTTTTATTTTATTTTATTTTATTTTATTTTATTTTATGTTATTTTATTGTACTGGAGATCTAACTCATGACCTTGTGCTTGCCAGGTACGCACTTAAGCCACTGAGCTAAATCCCTGGCCCTCAGAAATATATTTAATAAAGCCCCTACTCTAACTTATCAGCAGACAGGAATGAAGAGCCATGAGAGCTTCCTCGACTTATAAGCATTCAAAATTCCAAGTTTTGGACCTCGGCTTTGATAAAGATCTTGAGACTTTAACTACTATAATTTGAGGTTTCTCAATTTCAAAATGGAGGCAAGGATACCAATTGTATCTGGTTATTAATAAAACTAAATGAATTGTTATGTAAAATGCATCTATCCAGTGTCTGGCTTAACTTGAGAAGTTCACTATTTGTTATGTCCCCTTTATGAGTTAAAAGGAAAATTCAGAGCAGAAAACAACATTGTCGCTATTTTTTGACACACACACTCCAATGGGGTGGGGGTGTCCCGTACAACTTCTCAGAGCAGAAAGGAGCTTATGAAACATGTAAACATATGAGAATTATAAAAAAAAAAACATGAGTTCAATGTAAATTTGAAATAGAAACCACGGTTCAGATATTCAATTATATTATTATTTTATAGTACATTAAAATATATTTTTATATATTAGATAATGATGTTCAATTATTTTGCAGTTTTCAAGTTCATAATTTATCTATTTTGTTGTTTTACTTAAACATATATTAAGGTTAATTTTTGCAGTTTTACACTGTTGCAGTTAGGTTTACAAGGGATAAGATTTAATACCGGACACATAATTTATAGGATTATTTTATAATATTCACCCAAAGAATCAAATGGAAAAGAATTAGGGAGATCTGTCCATATACTAGCGTCCCAAAGAATCCAGCTGAAGACCTAAGAGCTCATGACAATGTCTCATGCAAGTCTGTAGGAAGGATATGTACTGGACAGGCCCAAAGGTCAGTGGTGGAAGCTAGAAATTCTGCATCAGTGGGATGAAGGATCTGTGCCAGCAGGCTGAGGGATCTGCACCAGAACCAGGAAATGATGCTCAAAGTGAAGACCACAGCTGACCCCAAAAGAACTGTACCCATCTTCAGTGACAACAAGGACCCAAGCCCCCCTGATGATGCGAATTGCTGAGTTTATATCAGGAAAGCCAGTGTAACAAGCTTCTCTAGGAGAATCAACAGCACACCATCTTTCCCTCCAGTCCTCCTTTGATGCTGCTGGCAACAGTTCTCAGTTGGGCCTTCTATACTCAGCACCATGCTGATCAGTCCCCACACTTGGGTAGAGCAGGCCTGCGTGTTACAAGTTGACCATTAGCTAATCTACCACATATATTTTTGTTTTTGAACTTGAAGACTGTCGTGTAAAATCTGCATATTTTTGGCCTTGCCTTCTTCTATTGCTGATTCAAGCCACCATCAATACTGGGGTGATTACTGCAAGGATCTTCCATCTGGTGGTCTCTGCCTCTGCCTCAACACTCTGTAGTTTGTGTCTCAAAACAGCAGTCAGAAGTAGGCTTTAAAAATGTAAAATACATCATCTATCTTTGTCCAGAAACTTCCAATAGCATCCAGGTAAATGTGAAGTCCCTGGTTTGCCCCATTCCGAACTCTAATCTCCAACTGTCCTCCTTCCTGGTTCTAAACCACACCACACAGATCTCCTCCAGGTATTTTCAGTGCTGCTGCTTCTAACTAGAACTCTCCATCCTTCAGAATCAGAAATTTCTTCCTTTAAATCTCAGCAAAAAATTATCTTATTGTTGAGACATCCTCTTTCTCAACTTACATAAAATGGAACTGTACCCTCAATACCCTCCCCACCCTGATCGCACCACTCTCTATCAGTGTCACCCTGCTTCATATTTCTCCAAAGCTTGTGCTGTCATCCAACACAGAATAATTTATAAATGCTTCAAGGGCAAGGGCTTTGCTTTCTTTGCTGTGATATCTCCAGGACCTTAAACACTAGTTGACACATAGTAGGTGTTCAAGAGATGCTTTTTTTTTTGAGTAGATGAGCAGATGATAGCAACATTTTCATGCAGATAAAGTATAAACAAAGAAAACTATGAACCCACTTGTACAAGTCAAAGATGAAGATTCCTTAATACCCTATATCTGCCAGGCTGGTTTTCTCTGCCCTCCCAAATATTCTTTCCTAACAACTCTGACCCACGTAAGTAGCATCTTCCTCCTCCCCACCTCTCTGAATAGTCATAAACACTTCCTAACAGGTGAGAAATACAATACTTACGATGGAGTCATAGGTGATAAATTAATATTAGCCTGGTAAAATAGTTAGATATGTGTATCCTTCTGGTTTTTACACACAAAGCTTACACTACCCAAGTGTGGGGAACGTGCAAGCCGATTGGATTCTCAGGTCTAGGCTTTGCTCAAGCGATAGTCTCAGGCTGCTGTGGTTACTTCCTCAGAGACATCCTGAGGTATCTTGTGGCCTGACACCCCCTACTCTTTCTGAGGACACGTTTTGGGTATGGTTACCTGATGTGCACTGTACCATCCTTCCTACACGATTCTAGCATTCTTTAACATTGGTTGACGTACAATCTGGCTGACATTTGTCAATTTTTTAAAAATTGTCTTTCCCACTGCATAGATTCCTAGTGGGAGGAGATTTTCAGGGCATGTCCTCCTGTGAGAAGCCTAGGAGTATCCCTTCCTCTCCTCTAGAGAGCAGGCTCATGACCTGAGAATGCTTGAAGAATCCTGAAGTTGGGGTGAGGGGGAGGAGAATAGGAACGGCTGGAAGTCATCTGTCCTTGGCAACACCATACTAATGCCCTATTCCTGCTAGGACACCACGGATGAAATTCCTACTTTACAATCTATGGAGCTTTTCTGCTTCTAGATTTTTTTCCAGACTGGTCCTGTGTTGATTCTAAGAACTCCTGATATCTTTTCATGTAGTCCTTTGTGTGTGAGTTAGTTATTCGTGTTTGTTTCTTAATAGATACACACTCTGATTGCAGTGAAGACACTCCAGCGTTTTGCTCCAGGCTTTGGTGGGAAAAGGCTTTGGACAATAAGGAACAAATAGAATCATTCAGTGGAGGGAAAAGGGTAAGAACAAAAATACCCTATTTGGCTTCTTTCTTTCTTTCTTTCTTTCTTTCTTTCTTTCTTTCTTTCTTTCTTTCTTTTACAATATTTGTTTTAGTTTTCTATTGCTTTACAACAAATTATCATAAATACAGTGGTTTAAAAAACATCCATGCATTATCTCAGTGTCTCTAGGTCAGACGGTTGGGTAAGGCTGGGTAGCTGGGTTCTCTGCACAAGGATTCAAAAGGATGAAAGCAAGATGTTAGTTGGGACTGCTACATCAACTCAAGATCCCCTTCTGAGTCACTGGTTGATGAAAGGGTGTGTGTTTTTAGAGAGGCAAGACTGAGCTCTCCATGTCCTTGTTAGCTGTGGTGGGTAACCAGTCTCAGCCACTAGAGACTGTCCTTAGGCTCTTGCTATGTGTAGGTTCCTGTGCCTATGCAAGGGGGACCTTCACTGGGACCCTCACAGCAGTTTGCTTCTTCTAGGCCAATAGGACACATCTTCTGTGGCTTTGAATCTTTGATTTCTTCCATCTCTGGCTCCTGGAGCCTCTTTCCAAAGGCTCTCCTCTGTAAGTCAGATCGAGTTGCAGTCCGGGAGAAGTGTCCCATAGGGCACACATACCAGCTGGAATCTTGCAAGGAGGAATCTTGGACAGCATATCTTTGAGGATGTCACACGGAGAAGTATGGAGCTGGGCTCAAAATTATCATATGTTTTCAAAGGTGGTAAATGTAAGACAGTTGGTCATAGTAGCCAACACCCATCGACAGAGCTATTGTTCTCCTGGGCCTGGTTTACTGATATTTTGAGAACAGTTGATAACAGTGTTAAGTAGGTGCTTTTCTTAAGATTAAGGACTCATTCTTTTGTGCAGTTTGGGGTGTTTTCTTTTTTCTTTAAATGGCATAGCCTTTAAAAGCTGCATTTTGATTAAGAGATTCACAAAACAGAAAGAATTACTCTCCAGTCATGAGGATCTGAGCTAGTCATTTCGACCCTCATCCGTTTCAAAAAGGGATCGTTCTCCATCACCCATTTGGCAAAATTGAAGCAAACTGTGATACAACAAGTGTCACAGGATCCATGACACCTGCTTTAAAAATAAATCTCCTGGCTTTGTCTTTCCCTTTATTTCCAATAAATGTTCCAGGATTATTGCCACTGCATTAATCTAGCAGCAGGAAACCATTATCCTATGACAACAGTCTCTCCCATTAACATTATCTTTTAATTTTAAGATTGTTTAGATGACTGCTAGAAGCTACTAAATTAAGATAAAATGAAGAAAGAATTATTTTGTTTAAGGCAAGTGTTCAGTCAAGTTACTGTCTCCAATTTTGACTGCTCTAGTAAAAGAAACACTATTATTTTTTGTATCAGGTTACAAAATACGATTTGGATATAAGTTGAAATTTCCAGAAATCAAGACATGCTTTAAATATCATCTAGGAAATAACTATTAAATTTTAAATTATTATTTATATTGCTTGCTGTATTACATAGTATGTATTAAGAGTTGAAAGTACTGTTATTTTTCTAGGAAGCAATTGTTGTAGTAAATAACACAATAATGAAATCACAATGATAAAAACTCAGTAAAGGAATAAAGGAACCATTTGTCTAGTTGAGTTTATCCTGAGAAATAATTGAATTTAGAGACTGCGGTAAAAATGAGACAATAAAAATAAACACAAAACTAAAAAGGAGTTGTGATTATTGGTAATTACTATTCAATGTTCTGACAAAATTTAAAATAACGGTATATTAAACAGTATTTTTAAATTTTATACTGATTGTATTATAAGCTTTTTTTTTCAAGTAATGAACTTTCAAATAATCAACTATCCATTAATTAAAAAAATTCTCTGTTATTCTATCAGTTGTATCTGAACACTGGAAAAGACTCTAAAATCTTTCAATATTTGTTTACTCTGCCTTCATGTGTTCTAATGGTCTCAGGGCTTTCTTTTTAAAAGGCAGAGGCTGAAATAACGGTAAATGAAGACTATATCTAAATAATTATTGCAGTAGTGATATTGTACATTTAATAGTTGAGATCTGTGATTCCCAGCTCTCATGAGTAAATCACACAGGAAAATTAGTAGAACTGAGTTACTGTTTTAATAGAATCTTTTTTGGGGAAAAATGCTTTTGTTGTGAATTACCCTATACTGTTAATGTAGTTCAAGGAGGCCATCAATATGTGTCCTATTTACTGATAGGTGCAAAATAGGTAGTGGGAGATCAATCAAAGCCCCCTTCCATAAATTATCATGACTTCTAAAAATTATCAAAACTTCACTGGGGCGTCATACGTAGTCTTCCCAGCAATGAGTTATAGTCAATAATTCATTCCCTGACGGAGCTGATAACAGGCAGATATTCTAATAATGTGGTAGGATTTACTACTGGACACAAGCAGTAAGTAGAAATTTCAATGCAGTGTTAAATGTTATCTCAGTGGAGAAAAGCAATAAAAACAGGACAGAGAGAGGCATCTGGGTACACTGCTTGGATGTTTTAACTCTCTAATTAATGCAAGCATGTATAAAGGTAGTGTTGTTTAAGTTTTCATTCTTACTTTTGAAGCCAATTGTTTCCAGAGTATTGTTCTGTAATGACTTCTGGCCTTATTGTTAGAGAGCACAGCAGATGGCTCTGAAAAAAGCTGAAAATAAAGTCTATTTCATTCTTCAGTTGTTCTCCCAAATTTGAAAGTAGCTTCACTTGAATATCTTTCCTTTTAAAGGAAACTTCCCTGCCTAAAAAATCATCATCTTAGACTAAAGGTCTTAAATATATTTCCAGTGATTTCTTATCATACAGAGAAATCGACAAATTTGCTTTCTCTGTCAGAATGTTTTGAAGCTGGAAAAGAAGTGGTGATTCATCAAAAACAATTTTATTATGAAGTTTGATTTATGTTGAGAAATATAAATGATGACGTTATAATGTGTACCTCTGTGTGGAGGGAACACATTTTAGTCAATTGAGTTATCCAATTTTATTATTTTAAAAAATCCATATCTGGTTGTTCTTTTTATTCAAAAAAATTTATGGTGCTGTACAGAGTAGAAGTGTGTGTTTTTCAAGTCTATGGACAGCTATGGATTGTACTCCCCTAATTCTAACAGGGTCATTCATTTCAATTGGATGAATAATTATTATCATATTTTCATCAACTTCTCGGTGGGGAGAAAGGAACTGGTGTTATACTTTAAAACACATTTTATTGCAAACCTACATAGAGAAAGGGCATAATTACATCAATACTATAATTAACAATAGTGTGGCTTGGGACTCTGAAAATTTATAAATTATTAGCCTTTGCTTTATCAAGAACAGTTAGAGGCAACCTAAGGAAGAATGAATTATGTGTTAATGCCTCAGTTTCTCTACCAGTAGTGCTCATTTTGCTAGTCTTTCAGGGGAGGAACAGTAAGTTGAAATGGAATAGCTACTTTCTACTGAATTTATAATTTTAACATATATTCTTAGCAATAACTACCTCAGTCATCTATATATTCTCTTTTGCGACTTTAACAAAATTAAATGTACCCATGCAAAGATTTAACTCAACTTTAATAAGCATTACTTGTTGATCCTTTAGGCAATTCAGAAAACCCTGATAAATACATAATAATCACACATATACAGTATACTCTGATAATTTATTTGCAATGATGCTTATGAAATATTTGTACTTGAATATTGTTGACAGAATTCAGTCCTAGAAGTAAGTATTGTGATAATCCAAATAATTTTTCCTAATAAAATCCTTATAAAGAAAATGGTCATTTCTTACCACTATATAAGAGAGACCTTGCTAGTGTACACAAAATGCTGGGTCACAGATATGTTTACTTCTTTTACATCTTTGCCTTCTCCTTTCCTATCACGTAACATCCTAATGGAACAGAATAACTAAAATAAAAATTTGTATTTTAAATATTTTCAATTACAATAGCAATCATGTTTTTTCCTGTTATCCATTTCATTTTAATAAAATGAACTTCTTTACTATGATTTTTACATTACCCTACAAAATAATAGTTAGAACTTCCTGAATACTGATTAACTTACATTGGTGAGGTATTTATCAGTTGTAATCATTGGGATTGCAGCATTTTAATTTAAAGAATGTTTCAATAAGGCAACTGCCCATCCCTTTGTCACATGAAACATTTAGTGAGATATTTCTAATGGATTTTGAGAAATACTAGAAAAGTTAGTCAGTAAATTCAAAGTATGTTATCGATGTTTTGCAGCCAATATATAGTCTCCTGAGATGTAGTCTTTTAAAGATATTGAGCTGGACACCAGGCCTTTTCTTAAATGCTACATTTTCCCCATGAACCTATTTACTCTCTACCCTAGCCAACAACTCTAACACCAAACAATGGCACAGGAACTAACTGCTATTCCTCTCCCTTAGGTTTTCTCCGTTGGTAACTATCATTGTGTCTTCTGTCCACGTTTTTAAACCATCATATTGTCCCAAACTAAAGCTTTTTAGATTCACTTAGAAGAACTTTTTGATTTCGGGGACCTTTTTGATGGTAGCAATAAAGATGAGCAGATTTTTTTTTAAAGTGTCTTTCCTAAAAAGGCTTCCTTCAAAAATCTTTTTGCATTGATTTTAAAAGGATAAAACATTTTTTCCTGGGAAAGAGCTGGGGCGTTTGTCGGCATAGGTCTGTGTAGAACCTATGGCTGTTCAAAGGAGATTCTTAGAGAACCGACCCTTGGAGATCACAACAGTCACAGTGACAGAACAACTTGGATGAGAAGAAGGGAAGGTATGGACAAATAATTTGGGGGCAAGCAGGAGGAATGAGGGTTTGACCCGATTAATATGGTTCCTACTTTTAGTCAAAATTCAAGAAGGAAGCCATTTGAGTTTCTCCCTTTTCCAAAGCACTGTGCTTTTGTTTTTCATTCACCTCTTAAGTGAGGAGACTGAACGATGACTGTGTGATATCAGTAGAGCTTCCTCATACTCCTAGGCAAACCACACTATTTTGAGCACGGCAATTTTTTATTTTACACCAGGACTAGTACTTGGAGCACATTTGTTTTTATTCGTTTGAAGAATACCTTGATACCGAACTCCTTTACCCATAATGAAACTGTTTTTACAGTTTTTGTGTTTTGGATCAGTGGAAACAAAAGATCGACATTGCCGCATCACTCAGGCAGTCGCTTCCAGAGCACAAATCTTGCTACCCAGACTAGAGAGGATGGCTGAATGCAAACAGTGCAGAAATAAAGATTACCCAGAGGTGGCGCTGTGGTTAAAGTACACCTGAATTTTGATTACACTGAATTTACTCCCTACCTCTCAGAAGAGAGATGTTAGCCATTATCACTTTTATATTTCTAAAACCACAACATTAGCAAATAAAGCTCCCTGGTAATACGTTCCCACCCATTCTAATCTACAGAGACAAGTGTAAAGACCTTATTCCACACACACAATTATAGCCAGAACATTGAAACCACGTCCTAAAGTTTAGGCCTGCTTTACTCTAGAGATCTATATTAAAAGTTTTATTCACTCTTCTCTCTCTTCTTCCACATAAAACTACCTGGATCCTTTGGAGAATCATTCAGTGACATCTGAACATGTTCCTGGCTAAATTTCTAACATTTAATTTTAGAATTATAATTTCATTTTAGTGTGCATACTTTAGAAAATACTATAATCTATCATAAATCCATGGTATTTAAGAACACTCATTTTTAAAAAGGAAAAAACAAAGAGATGAGAAAATTAAATCCCAGAGAAGGACATCTACTTGTGCATGACATATTTTAATGGAATTGTAGTCCACTAAGATTCTGTGTCGTTCATTTTATTACAAATTATAAACAATTTGAAAATGAACCCAAAGAATTAAAGTGCAGTATTTGTTTATGGGTTGCTTTCCTTATTTGGTTTGAGTTGTGACCTTCAAGAAGCATTGCATCTTGCAGGTGGCCCTTCTTTAATCATGCCTATCTAAGGCTATTTTCTATACAGGGTACTTTAATTACTATTATAGTTTTAATGATTTTTTACAAAATGTTTTTCATATGTGCACAAGATGAATTGACATATCGATGCAATTTTAAATAAAAATCAATAAAATTAATTCATTTGATTTTAACACAGTAGGAACTTAAGGCACTCGAATAAAGAAATGAGTATTTTAATTGGTATTTAAAATGCCCTCTTCCTGGTTTTATAAGCAATAGTTATTCTTTCTTTTGCAGCCCTAAAGTTGTAGGACAGAAATCTCCATACACTAAAACTATAGATATTCAACATCTGTATTGTCTTGCTAGATTTTTCCTTCAAGTTCCTTTCCTCAATCTAGCAGTATCCTGTGTAACACAACATGAAAACTTGTTTTACTTAATGATTCTTAGCCGAAAGGCTTTGCATTTTCATGATAATGTCTAACAGAAAACTCTCTGGAAGTTACTACTAATAATCAGACCTAATATTAGCTCAGACTGGAGATTTACTAAAGTTGAACGGCTAGGTATTCAAATATCTAGACTGAGTTTCGGCCCTTGAAAGAGTCTCTGCGGCCAGCACCCTAAAAGCACTCAACTCGTGATTTGTACTAGAAATGACATTTCTTGCTCTCCAGAGGCTATGAGATTGCAAGTCGTGCATTTACTTCCTTCCATGGCTTTTGGAGGGTGCCAGAAGTTCAGCACTCTTCCTCAACCGTGGGTAAGATAGTAGAGCAACGCTTTGTCCCTTAAGGTTTTGTTGTTGTTGTTAACTTTGAAAATAAGGCTGCTGATCCCTTTATCACTAGCAAGTAACAAGTATGTATGAAACGCCTACTAAGTTCTTGGTTAATACTCGGGATACGGGGAGGAAAAGGAGGCTAAGAAGGCACACTACGGTGGGAACTACTACTTTCCTTGCTGTCTTTTTTCTCGCGGAGTAAACTTTCACTAAGGTTCATAAATTTCCAACATCGTGAATTGAAACAAAAACACCTCTCAGGCATGTGCGTGCGCGCGTGTGTTAAGTCCACCACTCTGATTCTCCCCCAACAGGAAGAGGTGAAGTTTCCTAAGGGTCTCAGCGAAGGGAGGCTGTCCCCAAGGGGCCAGCGGGCGCCAGCCCACAGGGTTCCCGCGCGCCGATGAGCCTGGGAGCCCCGGAGCCTCGATTCGCGATCACGGGTCGCGGGGTCCGCTCCGGGCGGGTCCCTGGCGCCGAGGTCCCCACTTCCCACCTGCCTCGGGCCCTTCCCCGCGCCTCCCTCGGCCGGCTCCGCAGCCTTGCTCGCTCCCCCGCCCCCCGAGTCTCGTTTCAGTCATCCCTTTGTCCTTCCCCGGATTGGCAGGTTTTATTATTCCGCCTGAACAATCCGGCCGCCCAGTGGCTGAGGGTCGCTGACGTCGGCGGCAGAGCCGGGGAGTAGTTGGGATTTTGCTCTGTCAGTAACACATGTGTACGAGCCGCCGAGGGAGCGAGCGAGCCGGCTGAAGGCCAGCGCCGCCGCCTCCGAGCCGGGCAGCTGCAGCCCGGCCGCGGCGCAGGCTGCAGGAGCGCGTGGGCCCGGCCGGCCGAAGCCCCGACTCCCGGGCGTGCCCGCTGCCGGCCTCGGCACGGGCCCCACCGCTCCCGGGCTGTTTGTGCAGCCGCTCCCGGCCGCAGGCGCCGGGAGCCGGGCCGAGCCGCCGGCGGAGCAGGACGAGCGGGCGCGCGGGAGGGAGGAAGGCGGCGGCGGCGGCAGCGGAGGAGGAGGAGCGGGAGGAGCGCGCGGGGGCGGGGGCCGCCGGGCGGGGGCAGATCCAAAGTGAAGCCACATTGCCAAACTTGCAGCAGCGATTGCAGCAGTTGCTGCCGCTGCGCCGCGCCTGAAGCCGCGCCGGGCGGGCAGAGGGCTCCTGCAGCTGCTCGCGCGCAGCCGGAGGCGGAGGACAGGACGAGGACTGAGACTGACACTTCTGCTCCCGGCCGCCTGCCACTTACGCGGGGGCCCCAACCCGCCCCAGAGCCACGCGATTAAAACAAAAAAAAGCAGCCTTTAGCCCCCTCCTCCCCTTTCCTGCTTCTGCGAGAACTCCCTCCCTCCCTCCAGCTCCGCCAGCCGAGGCGCCCCTTCCCTGGAAGCCGAGCGGCTGCGCTCGCATTCGCCTTCGCCTTCGCTGCCGCCTCACAGTATTGCAATATAGGGGAGAAGCAGGTAAGGGGGCGGCGGAGCAGCCGCGGGCCGGGCTTGGGGCGCGGAAGGGAGCGGGGCCGATGGGGGGCCGGGGCTGTTTCCTTTGGCTTCCTTCCCTTGACCGTCCCAAATTGCAAGTAAACAATACGTCGCCTTTAGATAATGCGCGAGTCTGAAACTACCGAGGCCGGCCTGCGAGCTAGCGAGGAGGGCAGCCCCGGGCCGCCAGCTTTGTAGCGGTTACTGCTTACAAAAGGGATCTTGGAGACCGGGCTGGTGGGGACCCCAGAGGGGGTGGGGGACAGTTCCAGTTCGTAAGGGAGAGGCAGGGGCTGCTTAGAGAAGGATTTTAGTGTGAGTAGTAGTATGTGCGGGGTGGGGGAACAGTCACTACCCCCCAGCCTTCGTAAACTGTATTTTTGAAATAGTGGCGGAAAGGATCTAAGTAACCAGGATTCGGTATTCTGGTTCTTTTAAAAAAAAAAATTCCTCTTGGCTTGTACGTCTTTTGTTCCAATCCAGGAGAAACCCGGTGAATCACCTAATTAAAATCAAGACATGAATTAAGCATCCATTTTTGTACTACAAATTGCCAGCGCTACGTTTGTCCCTCCCTTGGTCTCCATTAAAAAACACCAGAGACGTTGTTAAAGGGGGGCAGATTTTGCCTCTAGCTGCCACTTCTGCTTTCTATTTCACTGACTATCCCAGGACCTAAATTGCTTGGCTATGTAATTACTAGAGTATAAGCCTATTTAACTTAAAAGCTTTCTTTTTTTTTTTTTTCCAACTCTAAATGAAACTTGATGAGGGCCCGTCCTTAGTTATCAGGGGAGTCAGTTTCTGGTCAGTCCTCTTGATTCATCTCTTTTAGATTTAATCAGCATTAAGGTATTGCTTGTCCTTAAGAGCTTTAGCTAATGGGGTTACTGGATGCTTTTCTCAGTGTAATGTTTCCTTTTCAAAAAAATATACATATATATTTACCTCTCACCAAAGATGGGGGCAGGGGACCAGCTAGGAATCTCCTCCCCTCTCTCTTTTAAAAAGGAATTCGGAGCGATTAAAAGGTTGTGTGTGTGTGTGTGTGTGTGTGTGTCGAGGGGGGGCAATTTAAAGACCTAGGGCAGGAAATGCAGATTCATTTGGGTTAGGGCTGAAATTGTAACAAAAAGCAATTCCTCGAGTAAATGCATCAGATAAATCAATTTACATAAAGGTATGATGCATTCGGATAAATGCAATGCTAATGGGTTTTAGAGTGGTCCTGTTTCCAAAGTCTCAGGGTTTTGTTACAGCTTAATTGGTGCAGTTCTTATTCTGGTTTATTGTGCGGTCACTGGACACACGTTCCGGGACTCTTTCGGAGGAAATGTGTTTAAAATCAGCCTATTTAAGGAACCCGAGTCCTTGCCTCGTTCTCTCACTCTCATTCTTTTGCAGCAGCCAAGTTGGGTCGGGGACAGGCAAAGTTCGCCCTCTCCCTTCTGAAGTATCAGCTGAATGTCTTCAGTAGATAGCCAGAAGCCTGGGGGGAGCCCACACTCTCTGCTTACCGAAGACAAAGACAAAACAGGCTGCTTAATTGGCAGTAAATAACTTGATCTTTTTATAGAATAAGTGACTAGAGGAACACTAGGACTTTATTGAACTCAGAATTGGAGGCAACAAATTAATAGGTTTAGGCTAAGCTTTATAAATTGATTCCTATATTATACCCCAGTTGCTTCTCTTATGGCACTCATTAGAAAAGAGTGGAGAGTGTTTCAAAGCAGTTTTTGGTGACCACAGGCAGGGCTGGCTCGAATTTAACTTGTGCATCTCTTAAGAGTGCCTTCTCGCATATTATCTATAGCCTCCCCCACCCCAGCCCCCTTTGGAGTAACAAAGCTTTAGCATTTAAATTGCTGATCAAGGGCAGATTAGCGAGACCAAAGTGGAGAGTGTTTGTATAGGAAGTTAGCAGGCATCCTAAAGTTCAATGATCTATTATGCCTGCCTGTGTCCTGAAAACCCAGAGAAAACACTCATTGATCTTCAAAATGAAATGAGATTTGGAACAATAATGGGAGATGGCGGTCAGCACAATGGCATGTGAAAGGTGCTGCTTTAAAATACGAAAAACCAGTTTCACAACTTTACACACCGCACCCCCCTCCTCCCGCCACCTTGCCTCCCCTCCCACCACCACCGCCGCGCTCTCCGTCTCCCCTCGGCCGGTCCCTCCCTGCCGGCTTCTCTTTCCGAAAACCCAACTACTTCCAACTTGCGAGCCCCAGCTGCACGTCCCGGGGCAGGGCTCGGGAGGGAGCGTGGCAGGACCGGCCGCCGGCCCTCTCCCCTCGGCGGGCTCGGGCCGCAGCGCGGGCCGGGGAGGGGCCGGGTGCGGCGGTGGGTGGGTTTGACCCTCATTTGCTGTAGGCGGCCGCGGGGAGGGGGCGGGGAAGAGGAGGGGGCGGGGTGCAGGCGCCGCGAGGGGAGGAGCGCGCCGCCCAGCCTCGCTCTGGCTCGCGGAGTTTTGACAGTACCCGAGCTGAAATTGTCAGCGGCGGCGAGCGCAGGAAAGTTGAGAGGAGCTCGTGGCCCCAGAACAAAGCTTGAGAAAAGTAAACAGGCGGCTGCTGCCGGCAGGCTTCCCTCCTTCCCTCTCCAGCTCGGCCTCCTTCCCGCAGCCCCGGGGGGAGGAGGGGATGGGCTCGCGCGCTCTCCGGCCGGGAATCACTAACTTTTGCATCGCCCCTGTTTTGTCTTTCTCTCCCTGTCCCCTTCCCGCCTTGTGCAGACCATGGTGAATCCGGGCAGCAGCTCGCAGCCGCCCCCGGTGACGGCCGGCTCCCTCTCCTGGAAGCGATGCGCAGGCTGCGGGGGCAAGATTGCGGACCGCTTTCTGCTCTATGCCATGGACAGCTACTGGCACAGCCGGTGCCTCAAGTGCTCCTGCTGCCAGGCGCAGCTGGGGGACATCGGCACGTCCTGTTATACCAAGAGCGGCATGATTCTTTGCAGAAACGACTACATTAGGTAAGTCGGCTTGTCTTTCCCCCTTGAGATGGGTGAGCAATGCAGTGGCAAAAGCCAAAGGTTACCAGGAGTTTGGAGGAAGGGAGCGCACCTCTGGGAGTTCTTGACAGCCTCCACCTCAGAAACCTGCTGATGGGAGAAATTTAAGGGGTTCAGGAAGCGTATGTTAGTCTTCCAGTATGTGATGCCAAATTAAGGGCAGCGCTATACTAAGTGCAGACTCACCTCTGGTGGGAGTGGGCTGTTAGGTGTGTAATGGTTGAGTGTCCTGGACCAGAATTCTTCGTGGTCTTGACTTGACTGGACTTGAGGCTCAAAGTAAGCATTTCAAGTGAGAGTTAAACTGCTCTGTTAAGGCAAGATGGGGAACGGGAAACACAGACAAAAGGTTGGCTTAAAAATAAAAGTGTAGTTAGCGAGAAATTATTTGTCTGCAGTGGTGGCTAATTATGATATTTACATAAGCACCTATAAGCACCTATAAACTTTTTTGAGTGGAAAGCCGTGACTCATTCTTCATGCTCCTTGTGAAAAATGCTGATTACCCATCAGTTTAAAGACTTGTAATTCTTTTTATAGCAAAAAACTAAGAAATAAAAACCTAGTGAAAGTGTTCCTTTTGATACTGTTCACTCGAGAGGCTTGGTGTGCTCCGTTAGTGTGTGGTTTGTGATGTCGAATTTGCAGGTTTTTCATTTGAAGAGTGTTCAGGTTTGGGGTTTTTATGTTGTTTGTAGCATTGCCCTTGATCCCCAAAAGAGATTTAGAAAAACAGGCTATAGATTATACTAATCTTGCATTTTAAAGCATTGTATAGGAACATTCATATGTCCATGTAAGCAAGCAGTCTTTTCCAACAAGTTTCAGTGCAATTAATGGAAAGAATTCAGGAGGTCAGGTGCCTATAGGATCTTTTCAGGTGAACTCAAGCTACTTAAACTCATTAATTTGAAAGGAGGCATTTGAAGGATTACACATTTAATTTGAGTAAATGGTTTGATAGACTGATGCACATGAATGCTTCTAGGAGGGGTTCTGTTTCAACATCCAGTAATTAAAAAAAAAAAAACCACACGCACAGTGCTGATACTAGAGAACCACACACTTTCAAGAATTTCATTCTGTTTGAATTTCCTCTTTAAACCTTTTTCTGTCATAGAGACTAATAGAAAATTTCATTCTTTCTCTTTAGCGTGGGTAAATCAGTGGATGACATATTTTGTTCAAAGTTTAGCTCCACTGTGATTCATCTTACCCTGCGGCTGATACTGCAAAAAAGATCCCAGTATAGTTCAGAGATGACTATGGGTATGTTTACCCCAGTGATATCATTAGTGCAAAATGGTGGAGTAAAATGACCTTTGGTTATTCTGATAATGCAGCCTCTATCCACTCTGCTGGCGTCCTCAATCAGTCAAGTAAAAGAAATATAGGAAGGGAGAGGGCTTTTATTTTTAAATTAAGATGGCTGCATTAATTTCACTAAGTGTTCTTATAGAAGTAAATGTTGGAAAATCAGCAAGAGCATGGGTGTAATGCTTTCTGGCCCTCCTTCCAAGCAGTGCCACGAGCTTTGGCATTATTGTAATTAAATAGAGAACAAAACTGTGGTAAGAAAGGAAGGTGGGTTGAAGTGGAAAAACTGACAGTGCAGTTAAAATCGGGTGAATGGTATGGTTTGATCTCTCCTAGTGCCTTCCAAAACAGAAAAAAAGAAAAGGAAAACAACCTTCACTTCTGACTACCACTAATTAAAAAGAAGATGGGTCCACTTGCATTCCTTGGGGACAAGTTTAGGCAACTGGCTTGCTGGGAATCTAGTCCATTGTTTTCCCTGTTCTTGGGGCCAAAATATAAGTGTCCATTTGGTGCGTGGCAGAAAAGAGGGTGTATGCCCAGCTTGGAGCCTTAATTAATGTCAGGTTCAGCCACATTCTCACTTTTTGCCTCTTGAGTTTGGGAACTGGAGTTAGGTTTGCTCTTGAGCTAGATGCCTCCCTGAGAAGCCAGGGTCTGTCCAGGACATAAGCTTTACTGATCAGTACCACATGGATCAACTTACAGTTTGCTCTGGATTTCCAGTCACCAAGGGCCCCAGCCCACCAGTGTGCCCTCCTGCTGCCCGTCAAGCTGCCCACAGGGTAGGAAGGTGAGGGAGGTACTGCCTGGCTCCTTTTCCTCTTGGGTACCCCCACTCCAAACTCCCAAGTCCACTTGTTGGCAAAGCCTTCAATTCAGAGTGGAGGGCTGGAGGGTGCAGTAACCTGCTCACCGGCCACCAGGTGAGGAACACCCCCTTGGCCTGGCTGGGACCACCACAATTTATTAAAGGGCTTTTGAACTGTCTTTACTTGGAAGTTGTATGTATGTGTTTTAGAGCAGTCAAGACTGGCTAAAAAGCTGCTGGAGAGGCTATGGGTGGGATGTGGGTAGGAAGGCCAGGGACAGTTTCCCCCAGTCCTTCCCCCTCTGCGGCCAAGAGCCCATTGGGCAGAACTGGGCTTCTGCCTTCTCTCCCTCCTGGATTTCAGATAAAGTGGCTGCCTTGCTGCAGCGAATCTGCACAATTAAAAGCTTTAATTAGTAGCTCCTCCATTTTCTTAGTTCTGATGGGCTTTATCTAATGAGATCTGGTCTCTGGCTTAGATCTGCTCCGAATGATGTGTCCGCAATGAATGAGAGCTGCGTTGCAAACAAAACATTTAATTAACAAAATTGGCCTCTAAGAGAGGGGGGGACTGCGGGGGAGGGAAGGAAGAGAGGGGGAGGGTGGATTTAAAGGGGCCAATGCCTGTCCCTAGCCCCCTCCCCTTACAAAAGCCCACAAACCTTGGAACTTGCCCCATGACTACGGACCCTTCAGCTCTCCACCCCAACGCTACCAAGTAGCTTCGGAAACTCGGGTTCCCCTTCCTCCAGCCTTCTTTCCTCCACCCCCACCCGGGGCCCGAAGATCAGCAGGGAAAGTACAGCGAAGGAGGAAGTTCGGGGACCACCTCTGGATGGGTGGAATGGACTCAGGGGTTGCAGCACCAGGAGGGCCAGGAAACGCAGTGCAAGCCGCTGGAGATCCGCAGCGGGAGAGGCCCAGGCCCGCGGCCGGCCGCATCGGCCCGCGAGGGGGCGAGCGCAGGGCGGCAGCCCGAGCAGTAGCGCTTCCCCCGGCTCCGCTTGGGTGGTTCACGTGGCGCCCCGCAGCCGCAGAGAGCTTGGCGCGGCCGGGGTGGGGGATCTTGGTGGCAGAGGGTGTGTTTGGGCAGGGGGATGGCGTTAGGAATGGAGGCGCCGCCAGGCAGCGAGTTCATTTCCCTGGTAATCAACAGCAAGCTGCTATATTCAGAGAATGCTGTCCCTTTAATTGAACAGGCTAGGTAATTAAATGGCACTTTTCCAATAGGACGTGCTAGGTAAATCTAATAGTTGGTTATTTAATATCACTTTGAAGTCTGCCCACTCAAGCACAATGACAGCACAGGAGCATGTGAACTATTAGCTAGGAAAAAAAAAACCCAGGATCTCAAAAATTAATTAAAT
>PVJX010010415.1:5000-20000 GCA_004027295.1 Dolichotis patagonum | reverse complement strand
AGTTTTAGATCTATTTTAATCTCCTTAATAAGTCCTATAGCTATGCAAGTGAGTGCATTTTGATAACTGCTGTGCCTAATTTGTAACAATTACTGTCAACCTTCAGTTAAGAGACTGTTCATTCCACACTGGCCCAGAAAAAGAGTGAAATGCATGACTCATGTGCATAATTTTATTCACATCATATTTCATACTGATTATGTATTGATGACATTGATTCATTTACTCTTTACAGCGCCACTTGCATGGATATTAAATCTTATTGACCACAGATGAATTTTAATTTCAGATTGGTGATAGATTTTTCCATCAGCTCTGATAGTATGTTTGACTTTTTCATCATTAACCCAGGCAATCACACAGCACTGAGTTATTGCATTGAAACAAAAAGTGCACACTTCACTTGGTAATTCTTTATGGATTTACAATAGGAACTTCATTAATGTCTGTTGTAAGGATCACAAAAAAACAACATTTATCTGCAAATAGGAATTTAGCAAGCTTCAGAGGACTCAGGAAAAATATTAGACTCCTTTGTCTTCTGTAATGCATTTTTTTATTGCTATGCAGGGGGAAAAATGACATATTTGAAAACTTCTTAAGCATTTAAAAATATCCTGCTGTATTTTAATGCTCGTATATATCCTTTTCCCTCGCTCAGGTTTATGGGATAATTTTAAATGTATTCTTTATTTAGTAAGTGTTAATTACATGAAACTATATGCAGTTCTATTTAACTTATAATATGGAATGTCACATAGAAGAACCATTTTAAGAATAAAAATCTTTATTTTTTTAATTGCAGATTAACCTGTCAATCTCTGATGATTCAAGCTTCTTTTAAGGATACCGATACATATAAATGCGTATAGGTTTTTATGGTTTGGATTTTAATGAGACAGATTGATAGTACAGGGTTGAGAACAATAAACTGGTAACATACATATTTTGAGATGGCATTTGGAAATAGAGGCAAACCATTCATAGTTACACTTGGTAACAAAACCCAGCAATAAAGTGGTGGACCTCTTTCCCACCAACCCTCCTTTTTTAAATGTAAAAGCCTACGTGCCACCCCCCATCCTTCCCAAGTTATGTCTTGTCTTGTTATGCTGCTAGTTTTATATTAAAAAAAATGATTGTTACAGCTCACCAACATGCATGGTGAGAGTTGAAGGATGGAGAAAGGAGATGGAGGTTATACTGGAGTACGAAGTACTGAATCCCAGCAACGGCAGTTGTAGTAAGCGACTAAGGACAAAGGATTCTTAAGAGAGATGAACAGGGCTTCAGTACTATCTTACTTAGTACAAAGTGATATAAATTGAGAAGTGTTAGGAAGGAACACTGAAAAAAAACCTAGTGTGGTCTTGAGATTATGTGTGTTATGTCTTTCATAGTTTTCTGTTTCCCACAGAGGGAGGCATGAATGGTTTACCTCCCTCTTTCAGGCTGGGAGTGGTGGGCTGTTCATTCTGAAATATAAAATATAGTTTGGACTACGAATAAGAACCTGCTAGTGTGTATTAATGTTAGAAGCCAAAGAAACAGAGACAGGTGGCCCTCAAAAATTAATGACTCTTAAAAGGCATAAGGAAATACGATGGAAGGAAATGTTCTTGTCAGACATTAGTGAGAAGCTGTGTTTTGGGGGTGATGTTAATTAAGAACATTTCCCTGTTGGCGTAAATGTCTCACATTTCTGCCCTTAGTGCTCAGCTCACCATGAGCACAGTCAATTCACAAGGTAGTTTTTGTAAATAAAGGTTTTGGGCATGCTGAACGAGGTCCAGAGAGATTCTAATGAGAGGGCAAGGGGGAAGAGTTAATGAAAACACACTTCCTGGTGGAACACAAACTACTTTTTGGACCTGAAGAATGCTTTAAAATTATTCTACCCAAACCCCGTGACATTTCTTTTCTGGAGATGAAATGAGGAGAAATGACAGATAGCTTCATTTTATTATTTTCTGTTCTCTCATTGTTCGTATTTTTGGTGGGGAAAATTGGACATTTATTTTGACCATTTGCCTTGTCACAGAACCAGTTACATTTTTAGAGCATGATGCATAGTAAATATACTCAAGCAACCTCTGTCTTAAAAATAATGAACTGATTATTTGTGTATCTCTTTTTTTAAAGGCAGTTAATTGTATGGAAAGTATAAGCCCCCATTATCTGGTCCATTGAAGTTCATTTTCCTAAAATTTTTCTCAGTATTGGGAGTGTATAGTTCAGTCGTTCTGCATCATTGGCTTTTGTATATTTGGAGAAAAATAATTTTAAGCTTTTCAATCATAGAATGATTGCAGTCTCAGATTACAGAGTGACTGAAATCTGAGCCGTGTTTGGATAAGACATCTACAAAATTGTATTGCCCATATCATTTTAAAAGGGCGTGGCTAGCCTTAAGAGAATGTTCCTTTCTAGAATATTGTGAAAATCAAGGCTCGTGGCTAATTTTTTCCCTTTGTAGATTGTTGCCTGCCTTGAAATTCTTCCTTCCATTCAAAAGTGTGATGGGGCAACCAGAAATTATCTGTGCTCTTCAGGATATCTCTTTAGTTGGAGAAAAATGTAGCAAGCCTGCCAGTTTACATATCATTTCACAGTTCCCACATAGTTATATAATTGGTGTTGTGTGTGTCCATCGTAAAGGACATTTGATGCTCATTTATTAAATATGCTTGCTGGCTGCTGCCGCATCTTTGTTCTGGACAGACAAATTACCTTTCTCACACTGAGCTTCCACTCTGGGGAATTAAGCCTCCACCACTTTAATTAGCTTAGAAGTGGGGGGTTGCAGTTCCTAATAGACTTCAGGCTTTTAGTAAGTTAGAGAAAGGGGGAGATGAGAACTTCCTGGGAAGCTCAAAATGTCATTTAAAAACCATAAAACCCTAATATATATTATTTCATTTTGGTAATTGCAAACAGACTATTTCGTGACTGTATAGATTGGTGTTTCTTACTTAAAATGTTGAAGTAAGACTTGTGTCAAACTATGTTCTTTAATCTATTGTAAGCCAGTAACACATTACATGTATTGATCCACGCACTGTATTTACAATGTTTGTGTAACATTAAGTGGCATAGCAAGTAGGAAATAGTCAGTGAAATTAATCCCTGAATACTTGAACGTGTAATTTTTGTGCACATACACACACAAACACACACATACACATGAACACACCCCTGCAGGTAAAGACCAAAATGGATGGAAAGATGTCACATGGGGATAGCAGGAAAATAATGACACTGACAGTATTTGTTCAGCTTTTATTAAGGGGCAGGCACTGTTGAAAGTCCTCCCACGTATATTAAGTAATCACCATTAAAGATGAAGAAGTAGACACAGCCAGTTTAAGTTCCACGTGAGCACATTAACTCAAAACTTACTTGGTGAAGACTGGGTTCTGAATGCCCCCCTAAGTTAAAAAGTTCAGGATTCCACTATGAGGTAAGAAGTAATTCATCCCTTGTGGAGAGAGAAGCTTGTTTTAACAGTTAAGCAATTTGTTGTAGAACTTTACACCAGAAACTTTCTGAAAGTCCATTTACAGTATCATTTTCTCTGCTAGTAAAGCTGCAGAAAATGTTCTGCTTTAGTTCTTCACTGCCAGAGTAAGCAGCGTAGAAAGCCTCCGTCAAGGCACAGTTGGAAAGTAATCCAATAAAAGAAGATTAGTGAATGTGGAGAAGACAAAAGCAGTCATGTTTGAGTTTAATATCTCTCAAATTTAGCATTTTAGCTAAGATGCCCGTTTTTATTTCTTGCAGGTCTGCTAAAAGGTCAGAGTAATGCAGAATGCGTGCCTTCATCTCAGATTTTGTTCATCACAGGTGGATCCCATGTGTCTTCTGTAGACAAGTCACCTTTGTAGCTAGCACCAGTGCCAGCTCCATGCCATTGCACCTTCTTTAGTCTTGATTGCCCTTCCCGCATTTATTGGTGTATTAAAATGACTGAATATGAACATTAAGGACTCCATGAACCTGGGCTAATGGGAGACTGTAGAGAAAATGAAAAAAGATCCACCGGAGGACATCTTGGGGGGGAGGGAGCTTAGGGGGAGGGAAATGACTAATGAAGCTAATTAAAAGAAGCATTCAAATCTGCTTTCTACCCTCATTAACAATTAGCAGGGCACTGGCCAGAGTTTGTACCCTGTGTTTTACCTTAACAACATTCTATTTGCTCTTTGTATATTTAAGTGTTGTAAGGAAATGTGTTTCAATCAAAACTGAACATGAGATAAAGGAAAGAGATGTGGCTTTTGTGATATTCTATCACAAACACTTTTATTGTATCTCTGTAAAATACAATGTATGTATGCATGTAAGTGTTTTTGTCCTAATGTTGCTACTCCCATGGCAAAGATTAAAAAAAAAAAAAGAATGAAAAAAGAGAAAAAAAAAATCAGGCTCATAGCAGCTACTGTGTAGAAATTTCCCCCTACTTCTAATTTGCTGAATGAAGAAAAAAATCTTTTATTTGTGATATTTTCAGAGACATTTGCTCTAGTATGGTGTATTTAAATAATAAAAACTTAAAAGAAAAAATATTCAATGGAGTTTGGGTTTAAGCACTGCTTTTTCTCTTTCAGAAAAATTTCCGAATTTTGTTCTGTAACAAGCCTTCTTTAAATCTGAGGGGTAAGGGAGGTGGTATTTATATTTATTTAGTTATGGACCATTGAGTTATTTTTCAGATTACTTAACTGCCATTTTTGGTAGGGGTACAAACTGATGTTTCTAACAGTCCTTTTTAGAAGTTCAGAATATTCTGTTAACAGTGCTTCCTTAGAGTTGTATATCACAGGAACTTTTTTGTGTTTATACATAAATGCTTGTTGGATTCCATAGGTATGTGTTTGTTCTTTTTTTCTCAGTAGGAAAGCCTTGAGTATTGATGAAAGGTATCTTAAAGACCGTGGCACAGCCATCTTGTTCTCTTATCAGGCTGATGCTCTGGAAGGAAATAGTGTTTCTAAAGCATACCTGTGCGCAATCTGAATCGCCACCGTTGTAGGGCTCTGTGCGGGGATCTTCCACTTTCTACAGGTAAAGCAGCAGTGTCCTGGTGAGAACGTAGACTCACGTTCTGTAGGGCTTGTTGGTTTTGATTCTTAACCCTTTTTACTGACTGCCTTTCTGTGTGTTTGTTGGGGCCTGATTCCAGTTTCATTTAGTGGTGTTCTTAAAACAGTTGCTCATTCCAGGCAGTAGAGCCCTCCCCACCCCACCCCCGCCCCTAAACACCACCTGTATCACCAGGGGTGCCCTGAGGAAGCGGTAGTCCTTGGTCTCAGTGGGCCCACAGCTGGGGCCAAAGGAGGAAAATCCAAATAGATCTGGATGCTGGGGCTACACTGCCGGGCTCCTTGCATGTCAGCAAATCTCAGCTGAAGCTTCTGTCAGACTAATGCAACGAGATGTGTTTAGGCTGATACTTCTACTTTTCTTTTTAAAGTGGTATTGTATTGTTCTAGAAGAGCTTTCCATGCAGATCTTGTGAGAACAGGAGAACATCTTGGGGTGGGAGGTATGTAGCTCAGCACATCTCAGCTAAGCAGCTTCCCTTGGAGAACTTCTGTGCTCACTTCCTGTTTTCAGAGATTGCAGGCCAGGAGGAAAAATCAGTTGCTCAAACTATAAACCTCCGACTGGAAGATTTAAAGTTAAAGCACTGAAGTGAACATTTTGTCAGAGATTTACAAAAAGAAAGTAAATGCAAGGAGAAAAGTAAGATGAAGAAAACCACATGTGTTACAGTATCTGTTTGAGTTAGCTCCTTGGAGGATTTCTAAAATATATATATATATATTTCTAAAGAATCTTGGGACTCTTGGCTGATCAAGGGGGAAGTATGTTAATAAGATTGCAAGCCTCTTCTATATGCTTTGTGGCATAAGAACTCTTGTCCCTATATAAAAGAGTTATTATTTACTTTAAGTAAGTAATACTGTGTGGCGTTTAGTGACGTGGAGGACGAAGGTCATACACTTTAAATGAACTATTATATGGCTGGTTCCTCAAGCACTGCTGCGTATTTAATAACGAGCTTCTAAAAGCATTTCTTAAGTTGCAGACCTATAAGATTACAAATGTCACTCATGTTAGTATAATCCACATGCAAGTGATGAAGCCTTCTCTTTGATGTGCTAAATTGGAGAAGGACTAATGGAGCTATGAATATACAATAGAACATATTTAAGTAGTAGTCTGGCTTTAGGTAAAACACTTTCTTGAAACCAGAGGCATTTCAAACAATAAAACCCGCTCTAATGGGGATGCTCTGTGTGGATAGAAAGCTACTAAAACCACTCAGGTTTATTCTGATGTGAGCAGTGATTGTGTGCAGTTCCTCCCTCATCCCCAACATTGCTTAGGAAAAAACAAATCTACAAGCTTACCCACCTTTTATCCATTGCTTTTGTGATGTTATTAGTGAGACAGTTGCTGCTCTTCTGAAAGGACTTAATTCAGTATTAACTATATCATGGAGTAAGATGGCCCACAGTCCTTACCAGCAAGTGCAATTAAAGAAAAAGAAAAGCAAATGTTACTGAGCCTTGTGAAGTCTTGATAAAAAATTATGTTTATGATACATATAAATGTCTCAATCATGCAAATTGTCACTCTTGCTAATGAAACAATTTTGCAAAAAGATTGTCCTCTAAGAGTTTAATTTTTTTTTTACCTAACTGGTTAGATTTACTTATCTATTCTGCAAAGCAGGGGAGCCCGAAGAAGCCTTTCTAAACCAAATCCATTGCCACAAGAAACGAGTTCCAGCCCTTCATGATTTATTTGGAAATAGTTTAACATAGTTTAACATATCTTATACAAAGTGAGAAAATTGACAGAGCAGAATGAAGTCTGGGAGATTGTCCTCCTTTTTCTATTAAGTATATTTAAATTCTTTTGCCTTTGTTAACACTGATATTTGAAACAACTAATCATCTACAGTGAAGCTCATAGGTGACTAAATGTCAGTATAGTACGATTCTAATGAGCAATATTATTTTTACAAAATATTTCTTAGACATAATAAATTACATAACAACACAGGAATCTAAATGCTGTGTACCAAGAGCCCAGTGCAGAGTTTTGCATAGCCTAAATAATTGTTTTTAAATTAAGAAAAGGATTTTCAAAGACTCCTTCCCAGAGGAGAACAATGCTGGTTGATTTTTGTGCCTATTCACTCAGTTCAAGAGGCCATTGGGAACAGACCCGTTTTAAGTTCATGTTACTTGTCCCTCTGTTACTAAGACTCACCTATTGTCAGTCCAGCCAAGTCACAGAAGTGCTTATTGCAGTTAAATAGCAATTTGTTTCCATGAAACTGCAATTAAAGTATTACTGAGCAGCCATTTTAGATTGGCAATGCTCAGAATGCATGTTAAACAGCCAGCGACTCCTGCTTGCAGAGCCCAAGATCCAAGAAGTCTGGAAGTGCCATACATCCACCCATGTGGGGTACTTGGTTAAGAGGCATTTGTAGTCCTCTGCTCCCATTGTGAGCATGCCAAGAGCAGTAGCAAGTCAGGGCTGGTTTTTGGAAGGTGAACTTGAATTTCCCTCCATTGTGTGTAGTATCTTCAGTTGTACAGGCAGGGCTTTCTGCTGGTAGATTCGTGCATGTTTCTTAGAATATTTTCAAGTTCAGATTGATTCTGTTGAGAATGGACCGGAACTTGGAGGCCTCAAGCCAATCACCTACTACAGGTCCTGACATGTTACAGCTGTGTAAACAGGGCTATTCTGTCTCCTAAGTCACGGCTAATATAAAGCATGGATGAAAATCAATTGATTCTGCTGTAAGTTCTTTGAATGACACTGGAAAGTTGTTTAATGACTCTGTGAGGATGGACAAGCCTGAACTGAGCTGCCAAAGCACCAATTTGAATCGTCTCCCTTCCCTCAGAAAGGGGTCGCTCAACTTTGCCTGGATGTTAGCCTCAAACCGCTACCCGATTCAGGCCTGCTGGGGAGACAGGAGGGATCCGAACCAGATGCTTCCTCTGTGTGTAAAGTTCAGGACGTGCTGAGTGAGAAAGGTGAAGTGCCAAGGTTTTCACTGAAAATGCACACTTAATGTAAGAGCCTGAGAAAGGAGATGAGTTCAGAGGTGGTGTTTTAAAAATGCGATTAGCACTGCATTCTAACCAGCTGGGGAACAATTACTAGTTCACAGGAACAGGAGGCATCTCACCTTCCTTTTGGCCCAGAAAGTTGCCCTACCTTGAATGAAACAATTATATCCTCAGCTTTTTCAAAAACAATTTTCATATTTGTATGCATTCACCTGTATTGTTTGAGCTGTAGTTTCGGAAGCTTTAGAGTTCCTCCTTAAATTAATTTTTCACTTTTACTGAATGTTTTAGAAACTGTAAAGGGAGAAATCTGAGGACAAACCAAATTTGCAAATGAAAATTAATTATGAAACCTGGAAAGCAAATTGATTGCTTGGCCGTAATTGTATAACTTTTTCTTTATTTAGGTAAGATTTGGTAGGGACGAGTGTGTCAAATTCTGCATATTCCTTGAAAGCCTCTGATTTAATTTCTGTCATCAATCATAAGACTTACACTTGCCATAAACTTTGTGTCTTTAAATATAATGTGTAATGTAATAACTTTATCTTAGCGCTATATAAGCTTTGTAAATGTGTATATACGTTTGCCACTTACAATGAAGGAGTACTTACACATGCGATCTTACTCAGTCCTCACAGTAATCCTTTTAATTATTACTTCAGATGAGGTAATTGAAGTTCAGAGAGGTGATTTTTTTTAAAGCAGGGCCAAGAGTAAAGTGGGCACTCGAGGTATCAAATGTGAGGGTGTGCCAAACCTCAATAATGTTTTAATGCAATGTTTTTTAAAAAATAAAATTATTGCAAAAAGTCCAGTGAACAGACTAGCATAATTTTGAGTGGAGGCAGGGTCAGTGTTGATTTTTTTTTGCTTCTGCCTCCAAATGGGAAAGCACTTGTTCAGGCTAAAAGTGCCAGAACTGCTGTTTGAATTTGGATATTTTGGTAGAATTGCCTTGTGAATTGTTAAGACTGTACCAGGGATATGCTCATGAACTACACCTAGGTTTTTTTTCCCCCTTAAAAAATTAAAAGCATTGTGTTTTATCTTTCTCTACCTGAAATGTCAACTCATTTAGATTGCCTGCATACTTCAGCTTTGGTCTAAAAGATGTCTTCTGAGTTTTGAGAAATCTCAACTACTTCACGATGAAGAAGTGTAACTTGCTAACAGCTTGACCCATAAGAAGTTGCTGAGAAAACAGCAAGACTTCAGTAATCATGTTATCTCTGAGCAAAATGGATATATAGTACTCCACACAAACTAGTAAACAATCCATTTAAAATCTGAATAAACCGTGGCTCAAACCACGTAGGAGGCTAATGACTTGGATTATATAAAGGCATTTATACTTGTATGAAGGGAAACACACACCCCACAGCCCTCTCAGTGCTGGGGGTGGGGGGAGCTAACCCAGGGCCTCCTGCATGGTAGAGAAGCCCTCTGTTCCCAAGCTATACCCCTCTCCACCCACTCACACAGGAGTATTTTTATTTTACTAGAGAGGAGCCATGTTGAGATAGTTTTGCTATGTAGCAGGCTGTTCCTGAGCTCACTATGTAGTCTTAAGCAGTGATTGTCTTGCCTCAGCCTCTTAAGTGCTGGGATGAAAAGCGTGCACCATCACACTTGGCGATGTGATTATTTTCATAAATTTTTCACATGGTCTAGCATATGTGAAAAGCATACATACTATGAAAGAACTAATATTTATGTTTGTTTTTTAAGATAAGAGAGCACTAAGGTATTCATATGCAACAGATCATACTTTTAATTACATCCAAACAATCCTGAGTTTTAAAAATTTGTTGGCTGTACTTCCTATTTTCCCATTAATTGCTAGAGTCCAAGAAGATTTCAAAATTTGTAAATAAATTACTTTAATACACCAGTAGATCCAAGTTGCTTTTATTAAAAAGAAAAAGTTCAGGAAAAATATGTATCCACTTTAGTAAAACATTTTTTGATGTTGATTTAAAGGTTAAACCAAAGAAGATTTTTTTTCTTGCATAGATTCTCGACTGCAATGGATTTTGGTGCCAAAGTGCCAGTTCTCAAAGCCCATAATTTTTCTATGCTATTTCATAGAATATCTCACAGCTCATTGGCCCTTTGCAAGCTATCTTTTAATCTTGTATTCTATGTGCAAAATGAGATGACAACAAGTATGTGTTTTTTTAATCAGCCTGAAGACTAAATTACCCTTCTTATTGGATACGTATGGATACACATAAATATATCCTCCTTGGGTTGCAAGGGCTTGGGAAGTCTGCAGAGATAACATCTATGGATTAAAAAAAACTAGAGTATCAATAATAAATAGCAAGGCAGTTTGTATTTAAGTGTATATTATGATCTAAGCTCATTAAATCAACAAGTCTGGGAAAGGCAACAAGAGGTAGTAGGCAAGATTTGTACTAGGGAGAGAGGCTGCAGAACTGTGTGTAAATCCGTAGTTACTCTACTCTATTATGACCAAAGCCCAGCACACAATCTAGGTTTTCAATAAATGCCTTCTATACCTAGAGCTGACTAACCAGAGCAAGTGGTAGTCTAAGTAGTACTTACTGGGTTTTTCTTCGCTTCTCTCCATTCCGTCCCTCCTTCCTTTGTTTTTTTCCTTTTATCTTTCCTTCTCTCCTTTCTGTTGGAGGTTAGGAATAGGTGTTTGTGGAATTTAGAAAAAATATTTTCTGAAATTCCAGGCTATGGGGAAATTTCTATCATTTAAACAATTGGATAGAGAACGGTAGAACAATTGCCTTGCTCCTTGAGGGGCTGAGGTCTCCCTGTACACTGGGAATTTGGCGGAAGCTCCCCAAACATCCCTGTCGCAAACATCTCAAAGGCTGTGTTTTGTTTCATTAACCATCACCAAAATCCTCTGTCCGACTGTCCAGGTGCTGTTACAGAGCATGCATGGTATAACTCAGACTAGGCTTTTTTGTACTTTGAAGCCTGCATAAGGCTGTGAGACATCAGGAGGTCTCAGCCATTAGCAGTGTCGGCACTTTTTAAAAGTTAATGTAATACAGCATTTGATGACACTTCACAGGTGTGTCTGGGAGAACAGAGGTGAAATAAAAATTGCATTACAAAGAGAAACCAGCTTTCAATGTTGCTCATGAAGTTTGGGATACCCTTGCAGGAAGAAACATGGCCTCTGGTTTGTTAAAATGACATCCTCTAGAAATCTGATCCTTTACTTTGATAGAAGAGTGGGCAGTAGGGGTAGAAAGAGGGGGAAGAGGCAGGTTTGAGTTTTCTGGTTTGTTAGTGAGTGAGTCAGGCAGGTAAACAGCCCTGATTTTCAAAGGACAGGCATTCTAAATGGATTTCTGACACTGATGTTTTTAGCTAGGCCTGTCTTCATGGGGTGGGTGTAATTCACAAACCTCCATCAGCCACCTCCTGCTGAAGGCAATTGTTTTTTTACCCCCTTTAAGTAGTAAAACATGTTTTAAAAGAGGAGGGAACTGGTTGATTCTGGCTGGCTTTGGAACCTTCAAAACCACACAGTGTTTGCCGGGGGCTAAAGAAGAGGTGTAGCTGAAATATTTTTCTCCTTGAATTGTATTTTATATGTTTTTGGCCTGGAATCTGATTTCCAATAGGCCCACCAAAGGATTTCCCCTCCGGAATCCCCATGTTTTGCATACTGATGGCATGTTAATGAACTCATTAGGCTGCATTTTATCCAGCTCTGGACACATTTGCGACATTATTTTTCAAAACAAAACAGGGTTGGGCAGTTGGTTGGGTCTGATGAAAACTGGGTAACTTAAGTTAAAAAATTAATTCTCAAAATGCTATCAACCTGTTTAGGGTTGCTTCTAGACACTCTTATGACCCCCTGCCCCAATTTTTAAAAAGCCACTAGTTTGATTTCCCTATATTCCCAAAAATTTATAGAACTGTGTGACTTCCAAGGTACATGATTAAATTTCACATAAAACTAGGAAATATGGGGCTTTCTTTGATTCACTAGGTATTATGGACATTTTGTGTGGACTTGTGTTATTATTATTATTATTATTATAACATTTTTGTATCATCTTTCCAATCAAAGAAGAGATAGCATCATTCCACGCAGAATGCTATGAAAATGAAAGATAGAGTTCTTATCTTGTATCCCGTGCTCTGTGCTTTTAGGAGGAAGGTACCCCGGCCCCCTCCCTCCCCTTTTAAATTTTAAAGCATGTCATAAAGCACATATTGCACTGCGGTGTGAAATAGGCACTAAACTGGGAGTCAGGAAACACTTGGAATCTAATTCTAGTCCTGAAGGAAAGTCAAATGGCAACTCTGATTAAATTTGTCTTTCTAATCAAATATTAGCCATGAGCTAATCATTTAATCTCACTACCTTATTTTGTCCATCTGTTAAATAGGAATTTACCGATAACAGCTATATTTGCCAATACATTACATGTATTCATAAAGGTAAAAGGGTTTTATATTCCAAAGATGACACTCTTTCACATTGCAAATGCTATCGTAACTTCTCTGATTTAAGGGTTAATTAGAAAATCTTCAATTCACTTCAAAAATGACTATAACCATCTCTTGGCCTATCTTCTCTGATCGAGGGGAGTGATGGTGTAGATTAATCCAAAACAATGGATAATGCTCAAATGATTTATTTTTGGCTTAGAGTGTATTATGTAATATTTTGAAGCAAGGTAATAATGCTTTTGTTAGGCAGATGTTACATTAAATTTATAATTCCATAAACTCAGACCAAATGGTTGGCAAAAGATAGCTCAGGAAAGTAATGAACATTTATTAATTGTATGGGCCAAACATCGTTTACATGTGTTATCCCCACCATACAATTTTGAGGAAGATGTTACCATTCTTACCTTTGTATCCAAGGAAGCAGGAAGCAGAGTGGGTAGCCTACCCCTATATTACAGAGTGGGTACAGAGTGGGTACCCTACATTAACCTGTGGGAGTTTCAATAGCTGATCCAAGGTCACACAGCTAGGGCTATGTGAACACAGAGAAATCGGATCCCAGAGCCTTGTCAAGGGTTCCATGGTATCTTGTAGAAAAGAGTGTTAGGGTTAGAGCTTTACCACTGTGAGTCCCCGGGTTGGTTAGTCAACCACCAGATAATAGAATTGAGGCTGTGCATTTAAAACCATGCTAACTTATGAATATTAAAAATGTTTGATTGCTGTGGGAAGGAGACATTGATCTAGCTATTGTTGTTTACACATGAAAACAGTGGTAATGACTTTCTTGACAACACACTTTCTTCAAAAGGATACTAACATGTATTTCTCATTTCATGGCTATTAGGGGAAGGAGAAAGAGTTATCTAGTAATTCAGTTAGAGCTAACAATGATCGAGCTCAGTAGTTTGCATGCAATAACTTGTTTAATTCTCACAAAACCTATAAAGTCGGCTTTATGCATCCATTTTTACACATGTGGGAACAGGCCAGCAAAGGTTGGGTAGCTTGCCCTACATGGTTAGTACATGGTATAGCTGCCAGAATCCAGGTCTGTCTGAAATAGGCTGTGATGTGCCAGGTTCTGTACCCCATTAAACTTCTGCAACACCCTCCAGAAAGGTGTCATAATTGCACATTAGACAGTGGAGGTTCTGTGAGTTTAGGGGACTTGCTGAGGGGCCACAGGTTTACCTGATTCCAGAGCCTGTGGGTGAGCCACAACTGTGTCACTGTGCCAGGTAGCTCATCTCTGTTGAACTTTTGTTTTATGGAATAAACTGGAGAAAATGTGTCAAGCTTGGATGCTTTGTGTCTTCAATTTTACAGCTCTTCAGAAGCAACCCCCCACCCCATCACCATCTAGAGATTTCTCAAATCTCATTAGCTGTTGTTAAAATAATGTGAGCTGAGCTCTGGATTGGTTAGCACATTTCTTCTTTATATTTTCTAAAAATATCTCCAATTGTGAGTCACTCTCATTTATCAAAGGAGCCTCACTAGTTCTGTAGCTCCCCCCATTTTGTGTGAGATAAGCTGGAGCATATTTTAATTCCATTTGACCCACTTTACTTCATGTTGCTTTGGACAAGTTCAAGTCTCTTCTGAATTTGCTCTTGCGCTTTGCAGGATGGCAAGGTGAATGAAGATCATGGACATTTACAAACTGGGTCTTCAAGTTTTACTCAAACTCAGGAGGGAGGTTTTAGGCCAGAAACCTAGATTCCAGTGCATCGATCATTAACATAGGAGTTCTTTATTGGGGCTGGGGATTTAGCTCAATGGCATAAGCACCTGCCTTGCATAAGCACCTGCCTTGCAAGCGCGAGGTCCAGAGTTCGATCTCCGGTACCAATTAAGAAAAAAAAAAAAAGAGTTCTATATTGATGTCATTTCTTACCTCTTTCCCTGAGACTAGCGCTACCTCTTCTGTGAAGTCCTCTGGGACTTCTCCAATATATTCAAGAGACCTCTACTGGATTGGAATTTTCCATTGTCCAAACAAAGCACGAATCCCTGGAAGGCAGGAGTAAGTCTCATTTATTTTGGTATCCCTACTATCCAGAATCAGTAAATTTTTGTTCAATGACTGAACACACAAGTGAATGGATGGATGAATAAAAACATGTGTTACCTGGAGGATTCTGGGTGGATTTCATTCTGAGCTGCTGTTAGCTCTTTCTAGGCTGAGCTGCAGTACTTCTGCCTGATGAGAAGGGGTGGAATTACAGTCTGCCCTGAGACAACTTAGACTTCTGTTGATTACAGTGAGGGACTTAAAACAGCTTTTACCCCAGTGACCCCTACTGGGTCATCCTTCATCCCTAAGAAGGTTAGCGTCTCTCCATCCTGGGAACTACAGGCTCATCATAGGAAATGTGCCACAGGTTATGGAGAAAAACATGAGCTTTCTAGAAACCATATACTAGAGGCCATA
>PVJX010010415.1:0-2500 GCA_004027295.1 Dolichotis patagonum | reverse complement strand
AGGTTTTTTCTCCATTCCATGATGTGCGCAACTGTATTTTTCGGGGATGTCTGCAGCAGGATCTTGTAGCCACATGCCCTTCTAGAACCTTGCCATTCACCATCAAGAGAGGGAGCCTGATTACTCTTCCTGTGAAGCTGGGTGGGCTAGTGACTCACTTGTAACCAGTAAAATGTGGCAGAAGTGTTGCTGTGTAACCTCAGGAGCGAGATCAAAAAGGTGACACAAGTTCTGACTTTTTTTTTAAACACTTAATCTTGAACTCTTGAGCCTGCAATAAGCAGTCCAACTCGCGCAGGCCTCCGGGTGGTGAGGAAGTGGGAACACACCTTGGCGGAGAGGCCTCGGGGCTTCTGGGGAGGCAGAGCTCTTGCCTGGCCAGCCCTATGCATTGGTCTGCACCTGCGGAAGAGCCCCCAAACCTGGTCCAACCACTCCCAGCCTCCTGGCCCACAGAAGCCAGAGGGCTATTAACATCTTGGCATTGTAAGCCTTTGGATTTTAGGGGTAATTTGTGAAGCAGAAATAATAACTAGAACCTGGAAAATAAAAGAATAATACCTATTCAGGGAAGAGTTTCCTGCAGACCCAGAAGCAAAGCAGACTGAGCTGTTCTGGGCTCTGAGATGGCTGCTAAATGAGCATGAAAAGGGGAGGCAAAATGTGGATGCAGTGACCAGACTGTGAACTTGATCTGTCTCCTGGCCTGGCCGACTAGTGACAACAGCCTGGGGAAGTCACTTGGTATCACCAAATGCATAGCTTGGACTATAAAGATATTGAAAGTGTCTTCCGATTTTAAAGATTTTGTGGTCTCACCTCATGCTTCCATACATGAATGATGATTAAAGTAGGCAAGACTGGAAGAATTAGAACATCTACATGTGAGGCACCTTCACAGGGGTGACACATGACGTCTCAGCAAGAGGGACTTACAGTTTCTGTAAGAAAGTCATGCAAACAAGCAATGATGGGAATATATTTGTAAGGCCCCCCCACTTTCTATGCTCCACCGTTCCACTGTGTTTCACTCTACCCATTCATTCACTCACTTAACTCCTCAATAAGTATTTGCTAAGCATCTGCTGGTGTCAAGCACTGTTTTCCGTCCTAGAGGAAGAGCTGTGAATAAGGTAGGACTAGTTTTGCTCTCGTGGAACTTACTCTTACAATTGGGGTCACAATCAACACGAGGCAGTTTTTAGCCTATGATATTTTTAATGAAGGGAACAGAGCATACTTTGCAGGGCTAACAGGAAGAATTCTCTAAGTGACTTTGACCTAAAACCTAAGCAACATGAAAAGCTGTTCCAGAGGGCACAGCAGTGCAAAGGCCCTGAGGTTGTGGGTCACTGTGATATATTTGCGGAGGGAGGTGGAGAGGAATGGGCTGTTAAGACTGGAGCAAAATAACCAAAGGAGAGCATTGTATGGAAGTTGGAAGAGTAGTCAGGGGCTGCTTAGTAAAGTCTTACAGGTAGGAAATGATTTAAATTTTATTCTAAATGAAAACTGTAGTTTGTATAAATGAATGATGTGATCTGACTTATGGTTTTCAAAGATCACTCAGCCTTCCCCATTACTGTCTGTTGAGTGGTCTCTAAGGGGTGAGGGCCGGGGGGTTTCAGTGCACCTTGAGCACAGTGGCCCTAGGCTGGGCTGCAGACCCAGAAGCATGGGCCTGGCAGAGGGCTGATAGCTAAACTGGAGAACGGGCAGGTGACGAGGCAGCAGGGCCTGTACAGAGGGACTTGAGTGAGTGCAGAGAGGAGCAACGAAGGGAGAAATGAGACTGGAGAGAAGACAGGGGTCAGATCGCAGAAAAAGCCCCGTAAACCAAGCTGAGGAGGTTGGACGTAACCCTAAGGGCAATGTGTTTCTGTTGACACAGTCAGTTTTCTGCTGTGGCTGCCACATGGATGATGATTAAAGTAGGCAAGACCGGAAGCAGAAAGACAAGCAAGGGTTGTGACAGTAATGAGGGAAGAAATCATGGTGACGGGGCAGGGCGGGAGCATGGGAATGGAGAAGCTTGGCTGCTTTGAGAGTGGTTGAGGGATCAGACCTGGGGACCAGCTACAGTGGGGGAGCAAAGAAGAGAGAGTCCAGGAGGTGCGGACTTCTCCGACCTTCACTCTTGGCATGCCAGAGATGGAAAGGGGGTACGGGGGCCGCAAGTAAAGCTACCTTTCTTGGCCCCTTGGTCTTAGGTAAACACACCCAGGCTTGACCAGTATCAGTGGACACTGAGAGGGATCAAGATGAGAACTGTGGGATCTTTATTTTTGTGGTAGATCTCCCTTTTTTGCAGCTGGATTTTCCAGGGCATCTGCCTGGAGTGCAAGAATTTACAGTGAAACTTACCCAGCCCTGGTATTTTCCAGCTACGAAATCCAATTATTTTTCAAGAATCGTCATTATGGCCCTAATGTAAAAGTGACAGTTACGAGTGAGACTCTTCGGTTCCCTTCAAACCCAAGCACCTGCTCTCTGGCACACT
>PVJX010010414.1:0-57132 GCA_004027295.1 Dolichotis patagonum | reverse complement strand
GTGCGCTAGCTCCTCCCTTCTGGGCCAGTCAACCTTTGCAGGCCTTCACTGCGTCAGTGTGCACTGATCTCAGGGGCGTGGCCTAATCCAAGCAGATTCCACCAATCTGCTTGGCGAGGGGAGTAACCAGCTGAAGCCACTTCCTTATGGAGTTAGGGCTGTCCTGCCCAAATCCAACATGTCATCCAGTTGGTTTCCCCTTTCCAGTGGGAGGGTCTTATACCCATCACTCACCGTGTCCCCGAGAACTGCTGGACTGCCCGACCTCCGACTTCAGCACGGCTGTGGTGGGAATTCACGGTGCCTCTGGGTGGGTCGTGTGCAGTGCCGGTCTCGGCACGCCAGGCTGTTCAGCTCTGCACTCTGGCGGCTCAAGCCAGTAGCTTCTGCGCAGATCGCTTGTTCAGGTCGGGCGGAATTCAGGCGTCTCGAGGCGGATGCCATGCTCGTTGATCTTACCTTCACTAATAGTAGCCCCAGGACCTCATATTCGAGCGGTTTTTTGCACTTTAGTTTCTTCCTGGATTGTGAGAGTCCATCTCTCTCTGTTTGGGTCTCTCCAGGGTGTTTTATTCTGGCATTTGAGCTGTCTCTCTCAGAGAGGGTCTCTCTCCTGCTACCTACCAGTCCGCCATCTTGTCTCTTCTCATGAGAATGGAATTTCTTAACTAGACATTCCTTAAGACTCATTCCAGAATGCCCTTAGCACATTTTTCTGGATTATCATGGCCACCCAGACATGGAGATTTCTTGATTGAAACTCCATTACCATCACTTAATCATGACTTGATGTTGGAACCACACTGCAAGCATGTATATGAGACACATCAAGTGACTTGAGTCCGTGTTGACTGATTCTGAAAGAATGTGGTAGAAATGCCAGTGAAGGAGGGGAAGAGATAAAATCATCAAAGACTATGGAAGAATTAATATTTTTGGTCTCTGACTGGATGTTGAATGTAAGGAAGAGAAGATAAAAATCTGACTCCAAGGTGTTGGAAGCAAAGGGTAGTGGTACAAGCTTGTAAAGCCAAGGCTCTGGGAGACTGAGGCAGAAAGATTGCAAGTTCAAGCCCAGTCCAGGCAATTTAGCAATGTAGAGAGACCCTGTATCAAAAAACAAAACAAAACAAAACAACAACAAAAACACGGAGGTACCGAGGTTTGTAGCTCAGCACGAATATACCAGGTTTATCCTCTAGTACAATAAAAAATAAATAAATAGAAGGCAGATGGCAGCATTTATTTCTACAGATATATAAATATAATTTAAAAATTATAAGATTCAGGTAATAATATGGACAGCTTATCTATAGCATCGACAGTTAAGTTTTTTCAAATAAAGCCACATATAGTTCAAATGAAACTTGAGTGAGTTTTTCTTAGGAATGATATATCCGCATGATGTCATAAGGTGCCACATCATGGTTAAAGAGTCTATGTACATTCTTCATAGGGAAATTGCCTTTTTCTTTCTCAAGTGAGCTTCTTCATGATATTTAAGAGTTTGGGCACTGCCACGGAACAGTGACATGTCCCCTGGTGTATTAGGAATATTATTTAGTGATGACACACTCAATGAATACTTTTCAGAGTGTTATTTATAATTACTGTCATAATAGTAATTATTGATCCAAAAATGAAATGGCTTAACTATGTGATTTAAGAATAAAAGGTTAAACCTCATGGGAAAATGATTATTTTTAGTGATTGTGGAGGAAATGTTAAAATGACTAAAGGAACATATGGGGAACTACCAACAGACCAATTCATGTGTTGCAGCTATTTAACTGCATTACAAATGCAAAATGCATTCTTTTTCTAGTTTCATTTCATTTAAACCCAAATGGCTATGTGAAATGGTGTCATACACCTGGTGAAAAGCTTTGCTTTTTAAATATCTTATCGCTTTACCAAAGCGCCTGGTGTTGAACCAACAACAGCATTCTTTCTGTATTTTTTAAATGTGTTTGAATACTTCTTAGAATATTTGCTTCTCTTTCCATGAAAAAACTAAGCATCAAAGATATACATAATTTAACCTTTTTTTTTGGTGCTTCTATTAACATCAGTGATGCTACCCATTGTTAGAAAACTGAATGAAGAGAACTCCTGCTCGCCCCAGCCCCAAACCCAGGAGGAAAGAGTAAATACCTTATTTTAGTGGATGTTAGAGGTGGAAGACGATGTTGTACAACAGTAAGAAGCAGCTTTCCAAACTCCTAAGAGAACGTAACCAAGAAGGAAGGAAGAAAACCCACAAATTAAAAACTCAGTTATACTTGTGAGCACATGAATAAAAACACCAGTGCCTTTTAGTTGTATTAGAAAAAAAATGAGCTTTCTTGTAAAAACACACTTAAAGCAATATTTGATGTGTTTGGGAACATCAGCTATATTAAGTCACAACGAATTATATAAATTGGACATTGCAAACTGTTGCCCTTTCAGCCACATTTGACACCCAGTTGTGTTTTGTTTGGTCTTCTTCTTTTTTTTTTTTTTTTAATTCTTATTGGATAGTAACCTTTAAAAATTAGGATCATTCACAGAAAAATCCAGATTTTCAGTTCTCTTGAAAAAAAGACCCAGCAGCCTGGATTTCTGCAAGGTGTCAGCTGGCTGGAAATCAGACCAACTGCTTCCTCCCCAACCTCTGAGCTACATTCGTACACCTTTGGATCTGGCAGTCAACCGTCCTGATGGCAGGGCTTGGGGCTGGCCTGTGCCCACAACTGGGTGTCTGAGACGGCTCTCAAAGTCAAGCTCAAGTTACTAAAACATTAAGATTTATATATATACACAGAACTATGCAAACCTTTTCTTAAGGTTCTGTAAGTAGATTTTTCTCATTATGAGTTACTTTCAGCAACTCATATTTTAAGTTCTTTTGGAAAGAATTAAACAATTCGATAATGTCATTTGTTGGCTCTATTCACAATTTACTTCTGGCCCCCAGGTGGCCTTTTAAGCAAAAGCACTTAATTACTTCCTACAACCTAAGGGAATGTGAAATTACAAATAGAGCTAGATTACTAAAGCACATGTTTGGTTAATAATTTGTATCTTCTGCTCATTTCCATTGCCAATTGTTTAGAATACGGAAACTCAGGGGATGAAGGGACTCTTTAACAATGTGACATTAGTTAACTTTTCTAATTTTATTAATTTATACTTAACAGAATTTTGAGAAACAATGACATATATCATCAATTTTCAGTGGGGCTCCCTATTCACTTGAAGAGGTATACATTTCTAGAATATGAGACTTTCAAATAATAGTATATTACTATGGAATTGTCCATTATTTCTGTGACCTCTTTCCCAGTCAATAAAATGAATAACTAAGAGATGACCAATTAGTACTATGCATTGATTAGTACATAACCAGATAGTTTATTCATGTACTTTAAAACTTTAAGTGCCATTCTTTCAAGTACATCTTAGAGCTGTTTTGTTATGGGAATCCAAGGGCATTAAAAAGTTAAGATTTATTTTTTTAAAAGTGATTTTTGAATGAAAGGAATTCTCAAAGCAGAGAAATGTTTTAAAAACTCAAATCAGAAATACTGCATTTTCATGACCTTTTCTTTCCTGAGTAACTCAGAAAATTTGATTCAAACTTTCCAAAATAAAATTTTCTTTGGCTTGAAACTAAAGCATAATAATTTTTGGTTTAAAAGAAACTTTTGGAGGGCATTTTTTTTTTTGACAACATGAGAAAGAAAAGAAATGTGAGCCCCAAATAGAGTGCTAGCTGATGGCTTAATTAGAGAATAAGGGCTGTGGTGTAATAATTATTGGAAAAGATGCACCCACATCATCTGTGTTATTTCGCAGCTAATTTTTGTTTTTTACTTCGTCTTCTCAGAAAAACAGAGATGTGTGTTCTGGACTGAAAAATTCCCACTGATGTCAGCAAGCGTGCCATCGTCTCTGATCTGTCTGCGGGGACAGAAGTGCCATGGGTGAGTGCAGCAGAATATGCATTGTGAATCATGAGGAGAGAATTCAGACGGAAAGTTAGAGGAAAAGGGGTCTACAGGAGGTGACAAAGTGAGGGAAAAGGGTGAACTCTTGGGCAGCTGTGGTCACTTGGCTGACACCTCCCTGCAGACTGTGATTCCAAAAACCAAGGCAGAACTGCTGAGCTTTCCTAGATTGATGAGAATATAAGGGGAAGAAACAAGAGGAGGGAGTTTTTTGGATGCTCTATGAGGAAGAGGGAAAAAAAAGATTGGAAAATGTTACAAGCATTCTGTTCATGTTGTATCACTTAGTGCAGTCTTGTCTCCCCAGCCCACTAGTCTGGAACAAAAGTCAGTCTCGAACATAACAACAGACACTGGGGAGCTCTCCAACAAAAGATCACCTCCCAGAGAACAGGATGGCGCTGGTGACTGGATGCCAGCCCCAGGAACAGAAATGCTACAGCAGTACATGCCAGGCCCAAAGTGTCTCCTTGCTACCTTTGAAGAAACTGCTAAAAGATCAAGAAATGTGCACACTAGGACTCAGTGCCCTGAGGTGGGCTGTGGGTGGGTCGGGGTGTCACCTTGGCTTGCTATAGGTGTGAAGATACCCCCGGTCTTGGTGCAGAAAAAAGACAGAGGAGGATTGTGACTCAGATCTCCAGGCGGAGGTGGGCCTCTGTTTTTTTCCTGCTGGTAGAGCAAACACAGAGGGCCCACTTGGATGAGAGCTGAAGCAGGTCAGTCTCTCTTAACTTTGGTCCATTTCCTCAAAACTAAGCCTGAACAGTGGAGAGCTGGAATGGTGGCATGTCCACCACTGATCCCCCCAATGTGAGGTATAAAGGATCCTCATCGTCCTATTGCATGGCTCTTTTATCACATATGCCTCTTATCCATTTACTTTGACATTATATGGAACATCCATCCTGGTTCTTGACCTTAAGAAGTCCACTGCCTGAGGCAGAGAAGGTAATTTCAACATCAAGCATTAGTTAGAAAGACAGAAGTCTGCCCAAAGATCTGTGGACTCAGAAGAGGGCCCCATAGCTCAGGACAGTAGACTTATACAATTAGCAGGTGATGAAGAGGGCAGTAGATTCCAGTGTTGCTAGAAAAAGTTTCTGAATTCTTTATTTCACCAATGCCAAAACATTAATCTGTTCTCATTTCCTTCACCAGTCCCTGATTTGACTCAATTAAAATCTTGGAGTTAGCAATGGCAGTGTGATTAACCTCTGCTCCACTTTCGCTGGAAATGACCCACTCCCATCAGACTACTTAGAACTAACCAAGCCAGAAACTCCAAGTCTTCACCCCTCCTGCTTCTCTGCTCCTCACCAAATGGTGAGTCAGTGAGTCACAAGTCCTGACCCTACCTGTGAACATCTCTGGAACACGCCATGCATTCTGCAGTCTCAGTTATCTCTCCCGTACCCGTTGTTGCCCACCACGCTGCATCGACACACGGAAGCAGCCTCCTGACTCTCCTTCTCCCTCCTACTTCACCCTCAACCACGGTGCCTGTCGGCAATTTGTAAATGTTTGTTAGATAAACATACATGTTTTTCTTCACTGGTTGAATTCAGAGTAGGTTTGAAAGTGCCGAATATAACAACACTAGAGCTTCATAAGAGACAGGAAATGTTAAATGATGGGATGTCATTGTGGGGAAGGATGAAGCCTGATCCTGGTTTGGCAGGAACTGAAGTTCTCTGCCTGACTCACTCATCTCTACTACATGCAGCAGCCAGAGTCACCCTATTGTGGTGTCTGCCTCGCCCACCAAGGAAAAAGATCTTTTAGAACAGACAGTGAGCTCATTAACCATAAATACAAAGTCCCAGACAAGACATTTATGATTAAAGAACATGGTCTGCAATGCTAAACTATATTACAGGGGTCATGGGGAAAAAACCAAGTCTGTGAAGAGTGAAAATCAGCTGTCAGGCACCTGAAAAGCTAAAGCAAACTCTGCATGTGCTTTAAATGGCAAAGTAGGCAATACAGCCTCACTGCTGTCTGTCTGCATGCACTGTGGAAGCCTTAAAATAAAACACTCTGCTGTTCCCACAGTGACTTTTTGGGGTGGTCTACCCTTCAAACTGGTTGAGTAGTGAAGCAAGTTGATTTTTTGTTTACCTTTGGGCATGGAAAGGAATTGTTCAGGGTCCTCTTGGGGGTGGCGGGTGAGGCATGCTGAGAAGCCGAGCGTCGAGTTAACTCCTTTGTTTAATATAGGAAAAGGCTGAAGATTGAAGAACGCTCTAATTCATCATTTGACTAAGTTTACTAAGGTAATTCTTAATAATAGAGTTTCTTTGTAGTAATAATAAAGCCTGCCTAGTATTTTCAAAGCATGGACATCAGCATGACCAGGGAGCTGAAGGGATTGGGTTGTTCCTTGGTCTTTGAGATAAAACCATGTGAGTGAAGGTGGGAGTGCATGATTGGAAGCTCCTAAAAAATGGGTTCTCTGCTAAAATAAGAGAGTGTATGCAGTGCAATTGCCTATGGCGTGGGACTGTTCTGGACCTGGACCTCAAGGCCCTGTGACCCAAAGTACAGCCATTACCTCTGTTCTTTTCCCATTGCCAACTTTATGTTGTTGGAGGGTGCGGAGTTATTACAGCCCTCTTGACACCTGCTCAAGATGAGTGCAGCTGCCTGGGACAGCAGGAGACGAAGGTAGCGTACAAAATCTGGTTTCCTTGTCTTTAGAAAGTCATAAAGCAATCTGCCACTTATAAACTAAACTAATCGATTGTCAGTCTTCCCACTTTGGTCTACGGTGCTTAAAGAGTTTACAGTGCCCTTTGAGCTCTGTATCTTAGATTTGGAGTTGGCAAACATTTTCTATAAAGGGTCAGATAGCATGTTAAGCCCTGGGGCCCACATGATATCTATTGCCTCTACTTGACTCTGCTGTTATAATTTCAGTGCAATAATAACACAAGCATGAAAACAACCATAAACAATACATAAATGAGTGAGGGTGACTGTTTTCCAATAAAGCACAGTTTACAAAAGCCTTTGGAAGACTAGATTAGATCCATGGGTCATAGTTTTCAGATTTCTGTTTTCGATGATAGACTCTAAGAATTATAGGGAATTATAGCTTTCTTTTCCTTGTGGCAGTTTTTTTTTTCTTTGTCATTGGTATTTTTATAATTAGTGTATTCTTGATGGAGTTTATGAAGGGACCTACTAAATTAGTAGAAAAGACTAAAACTTGGAAAAGATATAGAGTTTAGATAAAATTTCATTTCTGTGACACAAAACTCAATATTGTTAAGGCTTACTCTTTAATGCTTGATATTTGTTGTAATAGCTACTGAATGTTAAAGCAAAATTCCCACTCCAGGTAATTTTAAGTATGATTATTTAGGATTTCCATAGGTATTATATTTCAATTTGTCAATTTTCCCACCTAGCTAATGATAATATCCTTCCTTTTTTACAGATAATGATAACTATATTATAAGAATAATTCCGTTAATTTTTCTCAGTCATTCCTGGTTAGCTCTCTGGCATAATCTTTAAAACCAAAGCTCTTCTAGGTCATGAGATATGACCCAAACCTTTTCTGAAAATTCACATGAAGATTTATCTTCCAACTTTCCTGAAAATTTGAGTGAAGACTTGTTGTCCATCTCCAATAATGGTAGTCTATCAAATAACTTCTTAAATCAATGATAACATACATAAAAGTCCTTCAGGAAACATTTTGAAGAGAGCCTCCACTGGGTGAATTTCTGATAATAGCTGAGCTGTTGTATTTCCAATCCCATCTTCCTCTCTGAGCTCACTTACCCAGCTGACACTGACACTTCCAATTGGGTGTCTGTTAGATATCTCCCAAGTGTTAATATTAATTCTATCACTTTGCAAATACATCTCTCAACCCAAAAAATGTATCACAATAAATACCATAGCCAACTAATGAATGTTCAGGCTCTAGCATGAGGGTCTTTGTTATTCTATACTTCATATGAAAACCATTTTTAAATCCTGCAGCCGGTACAGCCAATTTTATTCCAAGCCCACCACTTCTCCCATAGCCAATGTCATTTTGATAAACCAAGCATTGTTGTCCTTGACCTGTGTTATTGTACTCCTTTCTGTCTCCCTGTTCCCTTCTGCTTTCCTGAAGTCATACTCTTGGAATTCTACAGTATAAACCAGATTGTGATCCGTCACCTGCTAACACCTTCCTAACCATTAACAAGTTGTCTCAACTCTCCCACCACTGCACCTAGTAAAATCCCTCTAAATCTACCTACCTAATACCAATGCATTTGGATCACTATCTATTCTGGCTCAAGTTGAAAGACACTTACTCTTTCTATTCCTCTAATCCAAACTTGGTCAGACATTGCAAATTTGCACTTGTTCCAAGACCTTTGAATTTTCTTTACCTACTTCTTTCCCAGCTCCTTGGTATTTTGAGTAGCTGCCTCTTTCTCAACATGAAGCTCTGTGGTGGACAAACATCTCCTCTTTAGATGTCTTCCTCTACCATTCAAGTCAAAGCTGTATGTCTACTTCTGGGGACTCCTTATCTCATTATCCTATTTTTTAAAATTTTATTTTAGAGAGAATAAAACCAAGCAAAATAAAACAGAATAATATGATTGAAACAAGATAGTGTAGGTGACACAGGATTTCAAAACAAGGTAATAGGAAATCAACAATGGTTACCATAGTTTCTCTTGTTGTCTTCAAATAGCTGCTCAGGGCTGGGGATTTAGCTCAGTGGCATAAGTGCCTGCCTTGCAAGTGTGTGGTTGTGAGTTCGATCCCCGGCACCAATTAAAAAACAACAACAACAACAAAAAAAATTGCCCTTCATACATAGTAAAATCAAACAAAACAGAATAAAATCAATTAAAAAAATGAGAATAATACAGGACTTCAAAGCAATATAATAGTAAATTCAAAATGGCTACCATAAAATATCTTGTTATCTTAAAAAATAGCTGCCCATGCCATCAGATAGAAAAAAATCAAACAAATTAAAACAGAATAAAACCAAACCAAACAGAACAATGAGAATGATACAGGATTTTGAAACAAGACAATAGGGAATTAACAATGTCTACCACTTTCAGAAGGAGATCCCCCATAGATGCTACATTGTGTATTGTTATCCCCTGAATAGATGATCAGGCTACCGGCTTTTGGCCTGCAAAGTCAGTGAAACACTAAACACTACAAGCATTAAATTGTATTTTACCTCATTATCTGTCATCATAGCTTATGTTTCCCCAGATTAGCCGATTGCTTATGGGGGCGGGGCGGCAGGGAGGAACATTGGCTCTTCTTACCTCCCGGCCTGCATGCAGGAAGGGGCTGGTGTCTGGCTCTCCCCCAGTCAGCCTGTGCATGGCGCCGACTCACAGGAGATCTTAACTTCTTGCTCTCTTCCCCCACAGTCTGCAAATGGCACAGTTTCAAAGGAGAGGACTGGTGTCTGGCTCTCTCCCACTCAGTCCGCACATAGTGCTGACTCACAGGAGATTTTAGCTCTTGTTGACTTCTTTTTCTACTCTCCCTCATTACCCTATTTTATCGTTCATGTGAAACTTATCCATTCTTGTAACTCACTTATTTGGTTATGTGTTTGTTATTGGTCTCATCTTGATACACAAAAGTTTCTCTTGTCTTTTTCATTGCTATATACCAGGCATTTACAATAGTCCCTGGAATATAATGGGTGTTCAAAAATATTCAATGTCTGCCATTGGACTTTGCCTCTGAGTCTTCAGCTGCGAGATATTCCAATGAGGGACCATACAATCTACTCATGATGAAGCTGATGGAGGAACAAGAGGAGAGACAGCAGGAACCTGACGCTCTGTGTAGTAATTAGGAGCACAATGCTGGATAGTTGGCTAGAGTAAGAACTGTTAGGCTGAAAGAGAAGCAAAATATTCAGAGGTAAATATAACTTCACCATAAAAAGAAACCAAAGTGACTTATCTGCCTAAATATGTCTTTAAAAGATGTTATTTAGGTTATATCTCCACACAGGAGTTTTCCTCATTCATTTGTACAGTTACCCAAGTGATTTGAGGAAGCTGAGACTTTTCAAAGAGAATTCTCACCTGGCCTTTACCACCAAACCTAGTGTTACTGTTCTTTGTATATTTTTAAAGTAGCTGTGGGCCAAGAAGAACTTTAGTTTCTATCTTGTGAATTAACAGAAATTAGTAATTTTGGCAGGCTAGACAGTGGTATTAAAAGTTGTTATATATAGAGCATCATTTAGTACAGATGTCAAGGGACCCTGGGGAGATGCTCATGCCCAGATCCTTGGAATTGCAAAGCTCAGGTGGTGAGCTGTGCCAGGTCCCACCTTATTTTGCTGTTAATCATTTCTGGCTTCCTTCCACTAATGGCTTTCTTTAGAAAATGGGAAAATGAGTTGGACTCTGAAACATAAATGACAGACCAGATTGTCATTGCTTTTCACAGTCCACATAACACTCTATGATTCTATATATTTTGGGTGAAGAGGACTATTATCATGATTGAGTTCAGTGCCCAGTGTAGACATGTGGTTCTTCCACCTGTTTTCCAAAAATCTGAGTTCATGTTGGTTCATGGTTAAATTGTTCATTATGTTTAATTATGCCTTTACCTTTTTCTGAAAGTTGCAGTTATAATGATAAAATGAAATAATGGTTGTAGAAACCAACTTATGCCACCCCTCTTTTATGATGCCTTCTCTCTCTGCCTTGGCATGTATTCATTGCAGGATATTTGGAAATATGAATAAATAAAAATTAGTCCTTCTGATTAATTTTTCTGACTAAAAACAGTCCTTCTGCTAATAAAAATGCAGAAACATTTTGATGTACTATGAACATGATACAGTTTTGTATCCTTTTGATAGGGTATAGCTTATCTAGATGACAAATTGTATTCTATTCTGATTTATTTTAAGCTATGTATCTTACTTTCCCTATTAGAGTAAAGCTTTCTGAGAGAAGAATTAATTTCCAGTGACAACTTATGCGCATTGTGTTTTGTTTACTTTACATAAGTGCTAGAGATTATTAAATACTATTGAATGTTCATCTTTTCCTTCCTCTTCAACGAAGAATATTGTTGGATTTCAATGAGTTCAGCTAAGAACCCGCCACCCTTTTCCAGCCTTCCTTGTAGAGAAGCAAGTAAAAATCACTGGGTAGAACTTTCTTTCTTTTTCACTTCTCATCTGACATTTGAATGTGCTGGGTACAGCTCTAGCAGTTACCTTAGAGCCATGAGAAAAACGTCACGAGTACAGAAGGGTTTTTGACCCTATCACCTTAAACCAGTTGGTGAACAAGTATTGACAATCACTGATTCAGACTTTCAGTTACATGAGAAAAATAATCCCTTGTTTGTTTACTGCAGTGGATTGCAATCTATAGTCAGAGGCCGAACACCATTTCAAACTCACAACATCGTACCGCTTTACTTCAAAAAGGATGTGAGGAGACAGCCAACTCCTCTTGTTCATACACTGCTGTGTTTTCAGAAGCAGCTGACATTGTGAGTCTTCCCTCTGGTAGGTAGTCCATAAATAACTCTAAGAAGACTCAGTTATCTCATCAATAAATATCATCACAGCTCAGTGCCTTACCTTATACACTTTTCTTGAACCCAAGAAGTCACTTCTATTATCTTTTTCAAGTAGAAAAATTTTATGGTGTACTATAGAAGGAATTCATCATGGGAAGCACCAAGCTAAGCTATTTAATGATTTCAGGATGTTTTCATTTTGTAGCTTCTACTATTTTATTCCGCATATACTCATGTTCATTTAATGCCTACACTATAAAAATAATAGTTGTCAGTTGTTCAGCATGTTTAAGTTATCAGGAGCTCATTGCCTCCTTTGTTTTCATTTTATCCACACCCTGGCAAGGAACAAAAAAGAATTAGCCCTACTTTATATGGGAGAATCCTAAGATAAAAATAGTGGAATTGACTTAGTTTCTCAAAGCAGTGTTGGGAGGGGACCTGAAATATCTCGCCTTTCACTGCTAGTTAGTTTCTTTTCTTAAGAGATGTCAGAGTATTCTGGCTCTGTTTACTTTGTATGGCTGTCTAGAACACTATGGTAAGTGGGATTATGAAGCTATGGTCAGGCCTAGCAGATCAGAGGGCAGTAACTCGTTTAGGTGACCTCATCATTGTAGATGTGAAGACTGGGCAGAGACTTGTCTATGGCAACTCATACATCTTGTATTTGCTATTCCATATTTACAATAAGGTGAATTTACTTATGCAGACTTGCACACACATGCATACACACATTCATACAGTAGTAGAGAACATCTATATTAGTCAGCTTTCTCATCACTGAGACACAATCTCTGAAACCTATAAGTTACAAGAAGAGAGGTTTAATTTGGCTCACGGTTTGGGGGATTCAGTCCAGCAGTAAGATGACTCCAAGGCAGAGACATCCGGGTGGAAGGGTATGCAGGAAGAAAGTCGCTCATCGCATGCAGCCAGGTGGTAAAGAGAGAAGGCCAGAAAGGGAGACAAGCACACGTCTTTCCAGGTCACAGTCATAGTGATCTGCCTACTCCAACTAAGCCCTGCCTCCTAAAGTTATAAGCAGCTGAGCTAGGTAGAAATATTATAGGCAGTGAGACAGAATTAGGTCTTGAAAGTAGCTAGTGCAGAAGCCCAGATACCTTGCAACTGTGGAGGGAACAGACACTTCCTGCTGTGGGCCAGGCCTCAAGACAAAAGATCAAACAAATGCAGCCATATCCTAAGGACTGATATTCTAAATAGTTCTCTATCACCCTGAGAAAGTCAGGAGTCACCATCCCAACTCCCTAAAGAAAGCCCCCTTTAGGAGAGTCATTGCTCATAAGAATGCCCACTATCTATGTGACTCGCTTTTCCATTTGTTCACAATTTAATCAGTGTTACCTGAACAGTTAACCTTATTGGTTAACCATAGTTCATTCTGTCTCACCTTATGCCCGTCTGCTTTGTGAGTTCCCAGTTTTCCCCACCTTGAACCCGTCTCATCCCATGATTTTACTCTATGAAAGTCCCTAGAAAAAAAAGTCTTTGGCAACCCACTGGGGACCCCTTCTGTGCCTCAGGCAGAAGTTTTCCTTCTCTCAATAAATATATTCTGCTCTTAGCCTCTATTGTTCCTAGAATTAATTCTTTGATTTTAGAGATACAAACTTATAACGGACATATAGTAGGTTGGGAGTTTTATTCGCCTGTATCACTAACAGCTCATAAACTACTGAATTAGATACATCTGTTATTATATTAGATACATCTGTTAATGAGAATAGGGCTGTTTGATACAGTCACCTTCAAAAAGCCCACCTTTGGACACATAAGACCTCTGGGAGATGTTTTAGACCTAGACTGTAACATCTTATCCTTTAACAGACTTTGTTACTGTTCACTTTTTTTTGGGTCCCAAGTTAGGTGAGGTTACCTAAAGTGAACTTTGAATCTATTTTAAATTTAAGACTTAGAAATTTATTTAAAAAGTAGCCAGTTCTTTCTGGAACTACTAGAATTCCAACCTACACCATGATAAGGTTTTTGATGACAATATATTTCTGAATTAGTTGGGTAATGTTCAGTGTGATATGGTTTGGATTCGAAGAGACACTAACTGGCATTACGAGTCTCCTTTCAAGAATGCAAGTGGACAGAGGCACAGGCCAGGGCTTGGCAAACTTATTTTGTACAGAGCCAGACAGTAAATCTTTTAGGCTTGGCAGGCCGTATGTTCCACAGCACAACTACTCAGCTTTCCTCCTGGCGCTGTCACAAGCCTGCGGCTCAGAGACAGGTAGTATGAAAATGACCAGGTGCGGCTGCACTCAGTGACAAAGGGAGGGGAAGGAGAGTGGATTTCACTCCTAAAACTTCTTTGAGGACCCTTGCCACTGGGAGCAGTTCTTGGCCAAGAGAACTAGAAGACTGGGATGGTCACCTTCAAGGTATTTGTGCCAGTTGCAGTTCATTATCCCTCCTGCAGTGGGGCATGATGGTACTGACGATGTTGTTCAATCTACAAAGTCGTCGTGAGGTTCAAAAGACTTGATGATAGGTGCATCTAAAGGGCACTGTATCTGACTAAGAAGCAGAGCCCTCTCTCTATGACTTGGATGCACCCTCAGCAGGCTGTCACCTGCACCCACCTCCACCAGGTGGGTAGAGTATGTAAGGACGGCAGAGCTGGTGCATATGGGAGGTAAAGGGACAGCAGGGCCCCTATGCTACTACTGTCGTGTGGGAATTAAGTCTGTTTATTGCCAGGTTTGTGTGTTTGGAAGACTGAAATTGACATGCTAGGTAAACTTGGCTAAATTTTAAATTTGGAAAACTACACAAAATTTTAAAAAATTGTAGGAGCCAAAATGTAAAGACTAGGTCCTGAGGCGTCATTGTGTACCTCTCCCCATAGTTGAGACCGTAATACAGAAATGGTTCTTTTCAGGGGTGTACAAATGAGCTAACATCAGCATCAAGGTAGGCTCATTTGTTCCATGGTAAAGTGCTAAACTTGAAGATTTCAGTTAAACATCATAAAAATTGAGCTCATTCAGTATACACTAATGATCATGGCATAGTGTTACACATGTAACTCCAGCACTTGGGAGTGCTTGGAAGGCTGAGGCAGGAGGATTGCAGTGAGTTCGAGGCCAGCCTGGGCTACATAATGATACCCTTCCTCAGAAAACCAAACCAAAGCAAGGCAAACCAAAGCAAGCCAAGCCAAGCCAAACCAAACCAAACCAGTCACTACTATGTTCTCTGTCCCAAGCACTGTGGTGTAAACAGGGCACACAGCTACAAAGGAAGCAGAAAAAAGTGTCTGGCCTTCATGGAGCTTTGATTTCATAAGATTGGTAGATTACAAAAATCTATGGGAAGGAAGTGAAATTGAAGAATGGCATATGAGGGAACAGAACAGAACTACTTATTCTCAGAGTTGAAAGGATGGCAGAAATTCAGGAAATGTCAAGAACAATAGCAGGATGGCTTCATATTGACTACATGGACAGTCAGGCTGGCCAAGCTCTTGGTTCACTCATTAGGAGGAACCTGGTAGTTCAAGGGGTGGATTTAAGAAAGGTATCAGAAGGAACTGCCCAACAGCAGGGTTGTTAAACACAGGTAGCAGATGTTGACTGAGGACACGTTGCCTCTGGAGAACTTTAGGAGCAGGCTAGGCAACATGCATCCAAACTACATTTTTTCTTGGAGGCAGAGAGTTGGACTAGAACCAAGGGCCTGAGTATTTTGTTGACAACAAAACATATTAAATTTCTAATTTCTTATTTTGGTCTAAAGAGCCATTCATCGAAGTTTTTGTTTTTTTCTTTTGTTTTTCTTAAATTTCTGATCCAAAAGGTCTCTTCTCTCATAGATCAAACTACACAGATGAGCTTGTGTAAGGAATGCATTTTTTAATTTTAGCACTTTCTATAAATGGGTTTTCTAAACCCTAAGCTGAAGTTGTTACCACAACGGGGAACATGGAGATAATTTTTCATTCTTTCATGCTATGCTGAATGTCAGCAGTAGAAGCTCCTAAAAATACTCATACCTTGTATTTATATAGCACCTTTCCTGGAGGTTCTCAAACTGCTTTGCAGACATCATGTAATTAACCCCTGTAAAGCAGCCTGAAGACAAGCAGTAGAATATTAAGTTAATAATTGTCTTATACATGGAGGTTATGTGTTTTATACTTTCATATGCTATTTGTATTGTTTCCTCTGCACTCTACAGCAGGCATGGGGCACACTGCCACAAAGCACATTCTGATTATTGTATTGCAAGGGTGACAAGCAGGAGAGGGGAGGATACAAGCTGTAGTTTGCAGGGGAGTTGAGGGTAGCTCATGCCTTCGTTGCTGGAAGTTTGTGAAAGTTAGTTTCTTTTTAGAGTTCATGGGAGCAGCGTATAGAAGTATGACATGAAGACATGGAAAATAGTAGATATGGAACTTTTGTTTGAGTGAAAGCAGATGAAAGTGGGTTGTGTCGGAATGAGACAATATTTTACATCACTAAGGGGGTTATGGGTTAGGTCCCCTTTTCATAGCCCCCTTTCCTGCACTGTGGCACACACCAATTCTTCAAAATGCTTTTAATCTCTTCTGTGCATTTACAAAAGATTCTGCACATTTGAAAAACAGCCAGCCAGATCTACTATCAGTCCTAAACACTTAAGTATGAATTTTGGCAGGGGAATCCTCTGACAAACATTGTTACTCTAAACCTCATCTCTAATTTTGCAATGAAATAATTAAATAATTTAGTATAGACACAGCTCTTAGACTAGTGTCAGGCATGCAGAAAAAGAAATGCTAATGCAAATCATTATTATTTTTCATAGACATGTCAGACATCATTGAGCAGGAATGACAGTACTCTGGCTCCCTACAAACATTCGTACATCTTTGGAACCGGGCTCACAGTTTTAACTCCATCTATGCATATTACTGGTTTAGGCAGGAGACACAGCAACAGTAAACACAATACAATACAATACAATACAATACAATACAATACAATACAATACGTCACCACAGCCCAAGCAGGTGACTAGAGAATTGACAGAGAAAGAGATAGGGGGTCAACTCTGAGGAGGTTTTGTGGGAGTGATGATCCATCAGCTATCTAAAACAAAAGGGGAACAGAACTCTGGAAGAGAACCCCCACCTTCCAGCTCGGCGAGGCAGGCATCTGCAATCGGAGGGCACAGTGGTCAGACTGCAAAGGGCGAATGTTTATGTAGGCTCCCGTTCATGCTCAGCTCAGCAGGCTGCCTGTAGCTTTACAGCTGAACATTACCATCATGGCACTCTCTGCTCTGTGGCAGCCAACCGAAGGGAAGGGCCAGGGATGGTCTCTCCAGGCCAGAGGTTCTGGGCCTGCCCTTGAGTGTTTTCAAATTGGCAAGAGTGATCCGGTGGTTTTCCACAGCCAAGTCAATCTTCCACGTGCATGGGCCCAAAATTTACCATCTGTACTAATTCCAAAACTCCTCTCATTGGCCCTGCTAATCCCTTTCAAACAAGCTGAGGACAGCACCAAATCCACTTTCAAGTATGAAGCAGGCCTTGAAGAGCCCCAGATCCAAAGCCTGATGTACATTGTCTGTTTTTAGTTTATTTTACTTGAGGTAACTTAGTCTTGGCTCACCCTGAAAAGAAGACATTCTTGAACAAAGGCTCAAGGATATGGATTCTGCTCTTGGAGCTAAAACAGAAACCTCTGATGAGACTTTCAGAAGGACTTTCAATGTCAAACTCTGCCCTGCAATAGCCACAGCTGATTCAAGGCCAACGAAGAATATAATGGATGAAATTTTCTCTAGGAGATTAGTTCAAGAATATTTTATTTTAAAAATGTAATCAATTTTTAACAATAGGAGAGAAACCTTGGACATTTTATTAAAGGCATTTATTTTAAAGACTTGGAAAATATTCTGATTCGACCATGAGGTGTAGATACCAGTATTATCATGTATCATATCAATGTTAGTATCTACCCAAAATAGATCACCCAAAGATGGTGCTTAGTTTCCCCAAAGGATCATAAATTCTATCCTTTTTACTGAAAGTTAAATACAAGTCATTAATATTATTTATGAACATGTCAGGGAGGCTCTGTTTGGAAATGGTTGAAATTTGATTGTGTGCTTTCTGCCTCCACTAGAATGAGACTTTTATGAAGATGATATTAGCAAGACATGTGCTGAGGACAAGGGACAGAAATAAAACTGAAACCAGCTCCCATTGCCTCACACATGGCTGTGAAGAACAGACTGCATATTCCGACTTTCTTGGCAAGGTAAGTGTGGACTAGTGAGTTCCTGTCTCTGGGATATTAATGGAGTCCATGCGGGCACTTTCTGGGTCATGCCCTTGTGGAAGGGATCTTCTTTTTCCTTCCTCCTTTTCTTTTTCTTGTTACACAAGATGGAATGTTGGCATGAGATCCCTCTCCTGGGTGATGCAGATGAAGGCACAGTCCTGAGAATGGCCAACAGCAGAAAAAAAGAGCCGGGGCCATCTCCTGGGAGTGCGCTCACAGCTGTTTGTCCAAGGGCCCAGGGGCCTCTGAGTGAGGATAAGAGAGATACATAAATGCAAAACAAAACAATCTTATTTTGTTCAAGCCATTGCTACTTGGGGTGAACCAAAACCTTCCGCAGGAACATATGAACTAAGAAATCATGAAGCTGTAACAGTGAACACTGACCTAAAAGGAAGAGAACTTAAAGTAACCTAAATAATTACTGTTTTGACATTTAAAAAAACCCCAGGCCTTAAAAAAATGAATGATGAAAATAATTAATTGAGTGGCCTGGAAGTGTGATATTTATAATATATTATAGAGATCAGATACAGGCAAATTTTTAATGGAACTGCAAGGGTGGCCTGGTCTTATCATCCATCTCAATCACCTCATGTTAGAGCAGAGTTTCTTGATCTTGGCACTACTGATGTTTTAAGCCTGATACTTTTTTGCTCTGGGGCCTGCTTTGTGAACTTTTAATGATGAACAGCAACCCAAGTCTCTCCCCAAAGAGACACCAGTATTATTACCATCCCTTTCCCAATCGTGACAATCAAACTGACTTGAGACCCTGTCCAGTGCCCCCGGAGGGCGAAGTGAGAAATCAGGTCTCAGTTAAGAAGAGCTCTCTTTAGTGTCAGGGAATCAAGGCCCAGCCAGCTACAGAATTGGGATTGTTCTTTATGCTGCTGTATCTGGAAGATTAAAACAGGCCAATCATTCATAATACTAACTTATAATATGAGAAAACATTAAAAATATTCTTTAAATAAAAATCGAGGATTGCTTCTGCTATCTATAACACTCTGATACCTTAGGCAGCATCTTAATCTTTACTTAACATTCTGTAAACCAAGTCTCTCCCATTTCACAGTTGAGCATCCTAGAGTTCAAGCAGATTCGTAGTGAGTCACACATCTAAGAGGCAGTACAGCTCATATTTGCACAAGCTGTTGACCCCAATGGGTTACTCATCCCTTTAACATAAGGCGAATAATAAACAAAGTGTCTTGCCACGTTGAACCAAATTGACAACAGCAACAAGCTGAAGAGGTACACTTGCATAAATTCAGATTTTCTTTAATCATTTATCTATTCCCTCATTCAATAATCACTTACTGAGTGCTAACTCTATGCATAGTATTGAAGAATAAACAAATGAAAAGGAAAGCGGTTTGTATTTATTGTCAAATCCTGATATACATTTTACATGTGTTAATTCTTTGATTTTTTTGTAAGGACCATAGATATTGCTCCTGTCATATTATAGATAGAGAAACAAAGGCACCAAGGAACTTAACTCACTTGCTTTAGCTCTAGCCAGCCAGCCAGTGAGCAACAGAGTAAGGTTGAAAAGCAATCTGTTTGATTCTATTAATTTTGTGGGATAGCCACAGGGAAGGACCACTAATGTGGTACCTTAAAACAAGAAGAAATGTGTTTTCTCAAAATTCTGAAGGCAACAAGTCCAAAATCAAGGAGTCAGCAGGGAACTGTTTTTTTTTTTTCCAAAACCTTTGAGGGATCCTGCCCTGCTTCTTCCTTACACTGGTGGTTCTGGCGATCCTTGACATTCCTTAGCTTGCAGCTGCTTGCCTTTGGTCTCTGCTTCCATCGTTACCTAGCATTTCCCCTGCATGCATAACCTGCTATTATAGCAACACCAGTCATAGTGGGTCGGGGACACCTCTATTGCACTGTGACTACATCTCAATACCTACATCTGCAATGACTTACTTCCAAATACAGTCATATTCTAAGGTATTGAGGGTTCGGACTAGAATGTATCTTATTGGGAAAACACAATTGAACCTGTGGCACTTCTTAACCAATATACCCTGGTGTCTCTTCTTAGTATAATGAAATTCTTGTCATTTGATAGCTCAGAGAGGCCAAGGAAATAATAGCAAAGGCACAACAGTTACAATTATTTCATTAGTGTCTCAGGAGAGGCATGAGGTGTGGACATTCAGAGAAGGGCAGAGACTTAACTTAGGCTATGGGAAGGAGTGGAAATGGGTGGGCTTTTTTTTTTTTCAGAAGTCACAGAAGAGGGGCATTGTAGGCAGACAGAACTGCATGCAAAAAAATGCATAGAACTAGGGAAATTCAGGGCTGGTTACTTGAATAAAGAGCTCCCCCGTGGTCCAGAGGGTTTATACACAGTAAAGAATGGGAGTCAGAAAACCATAGTTGTTCAAGAATAGAAACTCAAGGTGATACCATATTCGGCATCTGATATGACCCACTGATAACAGAAATAAAAACCAGGCCAGGAAAAGCTTTTAATTGTGAGATATGAGAAAATGAGGAAGGGACTTGAGCTTGGGCTTGAGAAGAGTTGAAGAGGGCATGGCACTGACAGAGAGAACCAGGCTGGCTCAAGGAAAGGGGCAGGCTTTGAGGGGATAGGGCCTGTTTAACCACCACCTCAGTTCCCATTCTGTTAGGTGGCTCCTGAAAAATTCTTCTCACTTGAAAAGACAGTTTGGATCCCCTGAGATGATTGCTCTTGCTTGGCAGGGCAGCCTCAGTTCTTGTCCTAGGGTAATTGCTCCTGCTTAGAGGGCAATCTCATCATGGGGTGCTCTGTTTGTAGAGGCTCTACTATTCCTGGAATACAAGGGGACTGCAGGTTCAGGGTAATAACTAGAGACTTATTTGGACTTCCAGGTACCACTGCAGGGGATCTGGAACAGGGCACTGTGAAAGCTGGCAGATGACTATCCCTGCAAATCTTGACAGTGTCTTAGTTATTCTGTCTTGGTATCCTCAGTTTCAAAGGAGGATAAATTAGGTAAATTAGGTCTTCTAAACCAGTTTAAGTGATTATCATGCCTATGTTCAGAACTGAGTAGGATCAAAATTTAAGGTAATAAAAGATACAGAAGCAAAATGAAGGCAGAGATGCCAGGCTTTATGTTGCTTTTAGTTACTCACTGCATCTGTAGGCCCAAGTGAATGCAGAGTCAGTTTTTAGCAAAAACAGCTTTTAGGTCCCTGTCTCACTCAGTCAGATAAATTAGACAAACTCATTCATCAAAAAAAGGTAACTTATTGCACAGCTGGTATTTCTCAAGTCAAGAAAGGTTAAATAACTTGTCTTTTAACTAGTTAGTGATGGAGAGTAGAGAGTCGAGAAACACTTTTTCTATCTCCTAGTGATATCTATTTTTTTCTGTATTCTAAAGCTAGAAAAACAAATTGGAGATGTATCATGAGCTATTAAACACTAGGCTAAGTGTCACTAAATTGAGTTACAGAAAAACAAGGTTTGAATAAAGAAATGAAAAAGTCATTTAAAAGGCCCACGGAGAGACCAGGTGCTGGAAAAGAAATGGTGATGACAGGAGGAAGAGGACCTTGTGGAGATTCACAGGGGAGACAATGAGGGTCTGAGGATTCAGCAGCGGGGATCAAAAAGAAGACAAAGACAAGAAAGTCCACAGAAACAGGCAGAAACTCTTGAAAGTTGGATGTGGGAAACAGGAGGCTGAGGAGACTTCTGAGATTTGGGGACAGAGAGATAATGGCTCTACCACCCACAGAAATAAGGAACTCAAGGGTGGTAATAGGTAATCAATTACTGTTGGCCCATTTGCCTGGACCAAGTGGTTTGAACAGGAGGTAGAATTTTGGTATGAAAAATTATGGAAGTCTCAGTCAAAAATCCTGAGATGAGTTGGTCTTCTGAGGAAAAATGAGATTTTGCTTTTTAAAAAAAATTTATGAAGCTAATTAATATTGGATTTACATTTACAAAACCAATAAGTATGACAAGTCCCAAAGCATCTTTGCATTCTAAACTTCTATGAACTTGTGTATGCAGCTAAAACAAACTTAACTAGTTGTATTTATAAGGCTGAAAAGTTGTAAAAATATCAATGAAAGAATCAATTTTGGTAGTTAAGTACTAGATGGTTCCTGCCTTACTCAATCAATTATTCAGACCCATATTCGAGTGTCTAACTCAGGCCTACCAAATGCAAGGCTTATCTGTTTTTCATATCGCTGTGCATTTCACAGACAGAAGCTCCTGTCAGATCACTGTGTTCCCCTTGCTTGGGCGTAAAAAGAATTGCAAGGTTTGACAACACTTTCCTTTCTTTGTTGGAGCAGATCCTTAATCTTGAAAATGTTCACATCCAATGTGCCCTGAGGGTATCCACTAACAATGCCCTCAGTTTTCTCTGTTCAATGATGTAAGTCACCAGCAACTCGCTGGCTTGGGACAGGAAAGGTATGTTCAAAGAGCTCCTGATTTCCCAGGCTCTTCCTGAATCTTATTTTAAATAGTAAGATGTAATTTTTCAGCGCAGTGCACATGAAATTAAGCATGCAACTGCTATTATTAATGGGGCTTGTGTATCTCATCCCTCTCCCCTACGCTGTAACATACACACATGTGGGAGGCTAGAGCTGCGCTACGTTGTTCTATCAGAATTATAAAATCTGTAATCTGTCCCTTGAGGTAAATATGCAATTCATTTTCTCATGGAAGGAAAACCGAGCCTTGGTCTCTCTGACATCTCAAAGGGCTTGCTCAAAAGCATCTCTTTTGGTGGTAAGTGTTTGAATCTTATGTTTTATTTTCCAAAATATGCCCATGTCACTAGAACATGCTAACAAAGGCCCGCAGCTCTTCCTTTTGTAATTTCATGCATTTAATGTTGATGAAATTCTGCACATCACCTCAACACATGAGGAAATAATACCCCCTGTTTATTTATCAACTGCCATGTTTTCATGACAAGAAAAGCTTTTTCATGTTGCTTTAGTTATGTGCCTCAAGAATGGGGGTGTGGGAGACACCTCTTTTCTTAGGGATGTAACAGTTTGTATCTTTGATGCCTGAACTTTGCCTAGAAAAATTTTAACTCCCCCTGCTCCTTAAAAGCAGGACTGGAAGCCATTAGTGCCCAGTAAATATTTCTAGTGACCTTGTCTATTCTCACCCTATCTCTTTTGGTCTGGTTTTGGGCAGTCTATAATTTAAGTAGAGGAAATCTGGATCAGTTCTAGTGAACAAATGACATGGAAGAAAGAAGAGTTGAGAGATGGCAGCTTTTAAGAGCAAGAAGCCAGAGAAATTATCTGGCAAAAAAACCAAAAAAACATCAATGACCAGGCCTGATGGTCCTACCTGTGACTTAGAAAAGGGTTTACTTGTATCCCGCTGAACATTTTGTACATTTCTCTTGGTAAAATTGATCATGGCTAGAAGCTGACAGGTGAAAGCCGTTACTTAAACTAGGAACTTCAGTAACTTTTCTGTTTCTTTTTTTTTTGGTGCCGGGGATTGAACTCACGGCCTTGCGTTTGCCAAGCAGGCACTTACGTCTGCTGAGCTAAACCCCCTGCCCGAACTTGAGTAACTCTTCCTGCTTAATCATCCTGGTAAGCTTAGCTACCAGATCTTTCTGTGGGAAGTAAATCCACCATCTAGAAGGCCAATACTCTTATTAATGTTGCTCATGGCTAACTTGTTTTGTTTTGTTTTCTGTGTTCCAACCTGAGAAAGTATGGCTGACATAGGCTGACTAAATAGAAAAAGATGTTGAATTGAAACACGTTTCTTTCTAACCCAATAGGCAAGGCAAATCAATGATAATTAATAATAATAATAATAAACTTTATGTGTTTGAATGCCACTATTTTTCCTCAGAATTTCACTCCCCCCTTATTCCAGTTACCTTTGTAAAGAATTTCAAATTTGAAATATGCTCAACTGTGCAGGAAAATCCACCCAAGTCTGTCCAGGTGCTATTGATGATTTTGTAACCATTCAGTTAAGTCTTTGCAGTCTTGTAAATGTGCCTAATTTGGAGTTAGGTTTTATGTGCCACCCCATTTTGTGTATTCAACATCACTTTGAAGAAGCATGAGGGTCATGGTATGGAACTACAGACTAGGTCCTACCCCGATATGCATGAAGCTGTTATCTTTTGTGACATAAACTACAGCTGCACAGCTGCCAGAGATGAGAAGGCAGGAGCCAAAGCTAAGAGGGAGCTAATCCACCTGTCACACTGTTTCTGTAACTCTTCCAGCATGTTTACAACACCAGGGTCCCATTAATACAGAAAGTCCTTAATACCAAAAGCCACTTGTTTCTTATAAACACGTATTTAGATGAAGAAGAAAGTAGCACCAATCTAAAAGAATCAATTAACCAAGTAGAATTTCCTGTGTAGATGTACCAGCAAGGCAGTAAGCTGCAGAAAAGCTGAGTATTTTAAAAAAGTTAGCAAAACAACAGTTCCATGGGTACTTTCACTCTTTTTGCAGCGTGTGAAACAAAGCACCTTATAGACTTAGTTTTATATACATATAAGGTTATTTACTTCTCAAGGACACTATTCGCATCATTCTCATGAACGTGGGGACAGATGCATTTTTTTTTTGCCTCCAAGAACTTTCTTTATTGAAGGTTTGTGCAACGGTTCAGCGGAAATTATGTGGCATCTTTGCTCAAAGAGAGCTGCATTAATGTGCCAATGCCCTTTATTTAATGCACTTTAAAATTCTGACGCGCCTTTTAAAAAGTATGAGTTGTGTTGGGAAAGTCTAATCACCGTTCTGCATGAACGGAAATGTGCTATTTTTGTAAGGGTAGTGCTGGAGTCGAGTTTTAGCATAAGGGTGTCTCTATAGTACAGATGTCGGAAGACACTAGTTCATTTTGATGCTCAAATCAACCAGTTAGAAATGTTACTTCTGATGAAATCAGTCAGAGGAACTTTAATCATCATTTAAGCAATTTGGGACTGAAAGTTCTTAACACTAGTGGAAATATTTAGAATTAATTGCACAAAACTCGGCTTTAAGGACAATTTTTCTTTGCCCTGGGTAGTGGCATTTAAATATCGTGCTGTGCTCCTATTATGACTTCAGACGGATTTTTAAAAGTTGCTTGGGATATGATTGTCTTCGTTTGCTGATTGAATGTGTTTTCTTTCTTTATTGCACACCCAGCCTCCTTTCTTTGGATACCTCACTTTGGATCTCTTCCCATTCCAATCAGTGTGTCCTTTTAAGAAATGTTTCATTAAGGTTGAAGTTCCAAGGACATCACTTTCCCTCTTTGAACAAAATGCACCTTCTTATTTGAATGCAAACTGCCTGTGCCCTGACTGTACAATCAAAACAACGGGAAATACACCCAGTGCTCTCAGGCAAAATTGGTGTGTGAGTCTCTTGGAAATATCTAGTAACAGGTGCAGTCAGATAGGCTGGCACAGCATTCTGGTTTCATAACAATTACTAATAAGAAAATAAACATTAGATATGCATTATTAAAACATTTTGAGATTCTTTTCAAAAAAATCTCATCCAGTAAACATTTCTACAGCATTCAAAGCCATAATAAAAAAAAATGGACTCCATCTTTAACAATTTAAGTACACCTTTATTTTAATGAAATTTGCATATAGATGTTTGTGCTGTAGGAGGAAAATATGTAAAATTTTCACCCAAATCTTTGAAAGATCTGTGTCATCTGTCAAGTCAATAGGAGATTCGCCTAGCTATGCCTTGTATCCTAAAGGAGTTTTAATTGTAATAAACCAGTAGGCAGGCATACATTTGCTTCTTTTTAAATAAAAGAAAGCATTTGCCAACATTTTAGAGCTTTTGGGGTTTCCATGAATAAAAGTGGAACCTTAGGAATGGTTCAAATGCAGTTTGGTTAAAAAAACTGCTTTGAAATTCTTAGAGACTTTAAAAGCAGCTACTTTAAAAGCTAGTAACTTCTCACTTTTAAATTGCATTCATATAATCTAAAATGTATATACATATATCAACATTTGATGATTTAATATTAATGGCAATATTTGTGCTATTTCGTATAGAAAACAAAGAAGAAATTGTTTCCTTTTCTACCCAAGACAAAAGCATACTACACATTACAATCTAAAAGTATTTTTTCCCCTTAGGCTTTGGATTGCTACATGTAAATTTTGCTTAACATTTTTGCTGCATCAAAGTCAAACTATTAGATTTTGTATAAAAGAGGAGATGGTTGTATTAGAGAAGTTTTTATACATTGAAACTGATGGAGTGTTTTTGGAGGGTACAGAGCATAAATTATTACTTGAAATATAGCAGGAGAGCTGGGATTTAACTCAGTGACCCAGCACCTGCCCAGCAAGCATGAGGTCCTGAGTTTGATTCCCGTAACCCCAAAGAAAGAATTACAGTGGGAGAATGATGTGGAGAAGAAGAGAGAAGAAGAAGAAAGCAGAGAATGAGGAGAAAATCTAAACACTTATGTGAAAATATTCAAAAGTCTTGCATTCAAATGAATGCACTGAAATATAAAGATGCATTTGCTGGAATGGAGCTCTAATTTGACACACTCTACAGGATTTCTAGATTAAGGCTGAAAAAACTTCAAAATGACATGGGTTCAGATATCTTCAATGCCCTAAAATAGGAACTGACCAAAGCAAGAGGAAACAATCAATTCTGATCCTACTTCGATAGAGAGTAAAAAAGACCAAATGATTGTTTCAATTCTTTCCAATCATAAAAGCTCTCATCACGGTCTATCCCAAATGCTCATATTAGATTTCAGCCCTGAGATTTAACTATAGCTGGGGTGAGCTGGTCACATTAAGCAGAGGTCAGGAAGGGGTAGGAAGCAGTCTTTTTAGACAAGTCACCTGTTAGGTTTAGGACAAAACAGAAATTTAAAGAAAATTCCTCTCCTCTCAAAGCATTTTAGTAGCTCCAAAGCATCAAAGACTGATTGTGCTGAGTCTATGCCCCTGTGTGTGTCTGTGTGTCTGTGTACGTGAGTGTAATGTGTGTGCATGTGGCTTCATATGTGTATGCGAGAGAGGCCAATGAGACAGAAGATAGGAAGAAGAAAAGAGATAAGCAGGATGTCAACATGAAAGAAATTGAAGGAAGATTTTCTGAAAGAGCATATATATTCACATATTAAGGAACATATGTGAAATTATATAAATGAATCTAAAGTATTTCCAGCCATGGAATTAAAAACACACACATATTGTGTATATGTGTGTATGCATTTACATTTTTTTTGTTAGTAGTTTTTTGGAATGGAAGAAAAAAGGAAACAAGTGGCCTTTTACCAGCTCTATCATCAGATTCACAACTAAGGGCCTAGGGTCTCCTGACTACACCAATTACTCTTGTTTATCTCTTCATTACCCACATCGCTTTACTTGCTTCTCTGCCTAATAAGGTTAATCATAATGAAATGAAATAATTTGATTTTATTAATTTCCTATATAGTATGTCTCCAGATTTCTTACTCATGTTTGGACATTAGAATAGGTTTTATAAGCTAAAATTTGCTCTCTGTGCTGTTGTTTTTGTGGGAATATTTGAAACTCCTGGTTTCACATATCAAGAGCAACCCCCCCCCGACACACACAGAGACAGAGACATACACACACGCATGCACACACATGTCCTCTGAGACACAGTGACACTACATTAAGCACTAGCCCTGCATCTCTCTGGCAGTAACACCACTGTGCCTTGGCTACTGAGGGGGAAATGTGTTGGGGTGGGGAGAAGGAGGAGGTAGGAGAGGAGATGGGACCTGTAGTCCATAGACGGGTTAGTGAGCACATTGCCCCCTCCTCACGAGCTTATTTTATCTCTGTTCCCTGCTGATATCTTCTATATTCCTCAAGGGGAATGGGAGAGTGTTACCGAGAGAGAGCTTTTCCCAGCACAAGAACAACTCAGTATGACTAAATGGATCATGTTTGGTTTTATAGGACTAACTGGACTGGAGACAAAGTCATGATATTGGTAAAAAACAAAATAAAACAAAGCTATGCCCATGCAAATAGAAGATTACTTATATGAAATATATAAAGTTAGAATAAGTGTTAAATTTTTAAAATAAGTTTAAAAACTTGAAAAATTAAAGGGAGAATCCTAGAAATGTAGCTTTAAAAACTATATACAATAATGAAAAGGCATTCTGTCTCGTAAAAAAACTAATAGATACTGCCTAAGCATATTTCTCAGCATATTTTATATTTCTACAAATCTAGACATTAGGAAACAATCATGCAACTTTGATGAATAAATAGCTAGATTAGGTTAACCAAATAAAAATTTTTGTTGTAGCTTGAAAGTTTGAAAAACTCATTTTTCTGATGTAGACAGAATTATTTCTTATTTTTGACGAAAATGTTGAGGGAGATAAGCCTGAGCTTTAGACTTGGAGTCATTAATAAAAAAGAAAAGAAGGAAGAACTAAAGGAAAGCATGCAGGAAGGAAGGATATGCAAGGAAAAGATCCTGTCTAATGTATAGATTCTATCTAATGTAAATTTTTATAATATACTTGATCATGTGACACAGAATTCCACTTTACCTTTCTTACTCAATGATTCTCTTAGGAAGAAAATTCATAATCAGAAAAAATAAGAAGAATAAAAGAAATGAGTCTATGAAATCTGAATAAAAGGGAATTTATACTTTAATGTCAATCTGCTCCAATTTTTGTATTTGTTATGTACCTACATACATGCCTGGTGTTGGCATTTAATGACTTGTTTTGGAATTGAAATATACTCTCTTGCCTTTCAAATTCATGCAGACCTTACTTGTCCTTCAAAAAGGAAAACATCCTGTTTTGGTTAATGGGCTTAAAAAAACACACACACACAAAAGTAAATTGTGATAGCAATTAGGCTTCTCAGTGAGCATGCTCAGTGGGTCTCTCATGGTTGCTAGGCAACCAGCTGAAGGTGTGTGGCGAAAGAGGGCCCCAAATGTAAAAACATAAGCACCTTCGGCATAGGTTTCACCTGGACCAGACACTCATGCTCATTTTTCAAATTAATTGTGGGACATCTTTGGTGGTTTTCGTAGATCCCCTCTCTGTATTTAGTGGGAAAGCTTTGATGGAAAAGAAGGGAGGTAGAATGGGAGATCCAGCAGCCTAGTTCAAGAACCATAGTGAGTACTTCCAGAAACAGCATCGCATTTGAATTGGGTTGCAGTTTTATAGTGTGTGCGTGTGACAATTTATTTTTCATTTCGGGAGTCGTAGTTAGTTCTTAACCACCGCACGCGGGCTGCTCAATATGTCACGGCACCATTCTAATCCCACCCTGGATCAGCGTTACAGCGTACATCGGAAATTTAAGCCTTTCCAATAAATCCATTTTCACATCCCCGAGTCATATAACAGAAAATTTCCAGATAAACCACATTGTTAAATTAAAGGTTGCAGCCCGTATTCAAAAGCCCATTCGCACACTACGGGGTTCTGCTGAAGAAGCACTTACAGAGGTGGAGAGAACGATGCGGTGAAGTAAAAACGAATCAACTTTTAGAAACCAGGCAAAACGCTTCGTCTTTGGGAAGTACAGTCCCATCTCCATCAGCACCTCTAAGTAGCAACCCGACCAAACACCTGGTTCGGCCCACAGTGACAGCTCACTGTCTCTCCAGTGGTAACAATTTAGAGGCAGGATGCTAAACAAGATATATACATGATGTCAAATATTGGCTGCGCACATCTAAGCCAATCACTTCTAAATAAATTAACCATGGCACTGCCTAATACGATCCACCTGCTTTCTTCCTTGCGTTGTTCCAGACCCTACCTGAACCCCCCTTTGATTAAATGTCAAAAGCTTGCCTTGTGCCTGCAGATTTCACTGAAGGCAGATAACAGAAAGGTTCCTCCTGTGACTCCATAAAACTGAAATAAATTCCACTGGCATCTTGTAAATTTTTATTTTCTACAATGACTGCAGGCCCCATCTGCGGCCCAGCTGTTATTAGAACGGAAAGCGTTGGCCCTTCTGCATTACAAAACAGCATAGAACAGTAATTGCCAGTGGAAGAGATTAAGTGTAGACACTAAAAATGTTTACTCGCAATGAATATGCATAACGATGGGTAGGAAACAGCACTGGAAGATTAAAAAGAGAGAAGGGTTTGTTTACAAGGCTGGGAAAAAAAAAAGAGTGGAATGTCAGTTGGCCCCGAGCCTGAAATAGGAACGAAAAACCTTTGGGCAAGGCATTAGGGAGAAAAACAGATGGTTTGTGAACCTTTTATTAGATAGAAAAATCATTAATCAAGCCCAGGCTGGAAATGGCAGGGTTTTTGGTAGTTCATATTTTAGTTTATTTTTTCTTAAAGTGACAGTATACTTTTTGATGTGGTTGTTGTTGTTGTCTTTTTGGGACTCTCATCTATGGATCTTCCGTCAATAGGCACTGTTTTTACACAACATTCTACACTAAGCCAGCTTCACTTTAGGGTAGTGTTAGCACTGATTTGTTCTACTGAACACATTCCTCCAAAGGGTTTCACATTTCAGCACCTGTTTTGCACATATAGCAATTAAAAAAATTGCAGCATGGAATATCCTTTTCATCATGAGCTATTCCCTTTTTTTTTTTTGAATTTAGGGGAAAATGGAGAAGAGGAAAATTTTGCACATTAAACCTTGCTGAGTAGGTTGATTTTCAGTGGTTTAAGTAACATATGTAGTAACAATAACTACACATTGATTCATCTCCAGAGAGAAAATCCATGTCATTAGAGTAGGAAAAGCCATCCACAGGGTGGCAGGACCGTCTCTGAAACTGTGCCTCCCATGTAACTAATCTGTAACCTTTGGACTTGAAGAGGTTGGGTTTTGAATGTTTGTTTATTGTAGTAGTGAAACTCTTGGGAAAGGACATATCCTAGAGATTAACAAAGTCCTGGAATTAATGGTACAAAACGCATCATTTGCTACTAGCCAGTCATCAACCCTAGGAAAGGTCCTATGCCAGGGACATCACTGTTCAAATCAAGTTCGCACTACATTCAGACCCTTTGGTAGCCACACACTGTATGTGTACATAAACATGTATCTCTATACGCACATTGACTATATACATGTGTGTGTGAGTACGTGTTCAAGACTGAAAATTATGCTAATTACAGTGTGCTGACTTCAGGTGTGGAATATTAGGATGAAGAAATACCAGAATAAAGCTCTTACTGCCAGATTTAGCATTTATCTTTATATTTCAGCCCTAGGCTTTTATTGTGATTTTCCATGTGTTTGAGACCAGTAAGTCACTTCAAGATTGGGTAGCTCCATTGTGAAATGTGTCTGTGTCTTCTAATGCATGTAGTAGGGGAATGGGGTTACTTGCTTGTCGCTCCTGGATTTAGAGGTTGATGATGTAGGACTTCCATGAATATTCAGTGTGATAATTATTTTAAGAAATTATAAAGTACTTGGAAAGTATTTCATTCATATTTTCACTCTTTTAGTGAGAAAATATTTTTAAAATAACTTCATTCACTGCTAACATCAGCAATTCATAGGAATTTATTCTACGGTTAAAAAAAAAAACTAAAAAAGAACTTGTAGATAATCCATTTGTTTTCTCTCCTCATTTCCCATGAGAGGAATTGTGGAAGCTAAAGCCAGAAATCTCCCACTACGCCATGTGACATTCCTCTGATCCTTACTCCTGTGCTCCATTTTAAGGAAATGAGACCTGCTGAAATGGCCTTATTAAAATAAGAAGGATGAGAAGGTTTCTAAAAGCAGCTCGCTGTTGTGTGTGATTAGCATCTCCTTCTGATGATTCTCCTGAAAACCTGAACTTCATTTCTTCTCTTACCTTTTCCCCTAGTGTCCTTCACAAACTTGTTTATCTTTGGGTGTTTGTCTGGAGTTAAAGTCATCATCATACAAAGAATGTCAAAGAGGAGCCAGGTCACCAGTGACCTGCTGGGCAGATCCTAAAGTATCACATACCTCCCTCCATACCCTGGGCTGACTTACTGAAGCAGCAGTTCAAAAGATGTGGCTGATAATACTCCTTTAAAAACATTCTACAGCACAGTTAACATTTTCTCCTTTCTGACATTCTTTCTCTCAAGATACGCTTAAAGCACCAAAAAAAAAAAAAAAGGTTTCATGCCACAAATATGACATTAATATTTTGTAAATCAAGAACTAAGATAATGTTTTGGCTGCTACTGAGACGTTTACCTTATGTCGTTTATCTAAATGCTTTTCGATTAAAACATGACACAATTTTTTGGACTGGTTTTTACCAGATAAAAAACAATTCCAAGAACTTTCAGAGCCTAAAATTCTTTAGTATATTCTTCACCATAATTCACTGTGGAGTAGGTGCCTTTCAGCTCATTGAAAAAGACTTCCCAAGTAATAAATTTTTTCTAACAATCATTTGAGCACAGTAAATCAAATAATTTACTAAAAGTTAAGACAAACCTTTAAATGAAAACCATATAATATATTTATAAACTTTCAAGTAATTGTAGAATCACTAACTATTCCTAAAAAAAAATACTTAGTTCTCTATAGACTTATTAAAAACATGATTTGATCAAATAAACTTTTTTCGTGCCAAAAGCTTTATAACATGATTAAGTCCCTCCCCTTGAGTATCTGCTAGAGGAAATAATACAATCGCAAAATTGACTATGAATTTCAGAGTTTTTTACCTATTGAAAAATTTGAAAAGGAGTGAGGCTTTAGTAGCTGTGTTAGAGGGAGGAATCTGATTTTCTGATATATTACACAGTGTCGAAGGTTGCTTCTAATGTAAATTCTTTTCTTTTTTTTTTTTTTTTTTTTTTTTGGTAATGGGGATCGAACTCAGGACTGCGTGCTTGCAAGGCAGGCGCTTATGCCACTGAGCTAAATCCCCAGTCCCTAATGCTTCTAATGTAAATATTTTATTTCTAATCTCATTTTGCTATGGTTGCCCTTTTTTTTTTCTTTTTAGAACTTAAAGTTTTACTGATTTTAACATTAGATTTTGGGGAGGAAAACACTGGTGGAACAGCTACTTCAAAATATTGGGGAATAATAGTTATAGAAAATAGCTTTACATTGATTCTGTCATGAACCATTCAACAGCAAACAGAAGACTAATGTTAAGGCTGAGCTGCTCCTCTGGGGAGTAGTGCAGAACAATTTATTTTCTGACTGTGTATAGTTCCTGAGCTCTGGCCTCGCAACTCTGCAACGAACTTCCACCTGCATATGAGCTCCTGCGGGGGTGCCAGGCAGAAGCTGGCTGGGCTGCAGAGCTGGGAAGGACAGGACAGGACAGGACAGGGTCCTGGGGTGACACACAGAGCCTGTGTGAGGAGGAGCATAGGGGCCTGCTAACCTTGTGTGTGTTATGGCACATCATTAATAACAACAATCAAAAGAAAGAGAATGTCTTAACAGCTGCATTAAATTATTATGGAAATCGGCATTTGAAAATGAATTCAGGGTGAGACAGTAACAAAAGAGGAGCTCCATGTAGAACAGGTCATGTTCAAAGGCCAGAGAGTAATTCTCAGAGATAAAGTGATGGTGATCAGCAGACCTTATTTTCCTTCCTTTCCTAGTTTTCCTTACATTTACAGAATGTACAGCACCTGAATGGAGAGGCTTTAGCAAGTTTGCACCTGTGGAAAATAGGGGAACATTTGATACAGTAAGTAAATATACTTTGGAGAACTAAATAAAAGCCTATAATAATCTGTGATTCTAATTTAGTAGTAATTATATATTAGCAGGCTCCAGTTTCTATTTGAAAGTTTTATCCCAGAAGCAAAAGATTTTAAGGCAACCTAAATTTGATATAAATATTTTATATTCATAAAAACATTAAAAGCACACATTTACCTTCTATGCTTTATTGGAAACTAGGAAAAAATTATTTGACACATGTTGCATTGGAAATTTTGGAAATTTTGGTTTTCAATATATTTTGTATACACTCTTTTTTAAAAAGGGAAATTCAAAAGTAATAAGAGATTAACTGAAGATAAATTATTTTATAAACTGTCAGAGTATTTGATGAGAAAATGCTGGGAAGAAAAGTCAGATAATGATAAGGAAATTTGCAATGGTGAAGTCTTTACAAATCAGATATCCACTGATTGCCTGAATGTTTTCTTTGTTGTATGAAATTTTTGACCCCCAGGGTAGATCTAATTTACATGTCTTTATTCACTACCAAAAAGCTGGGAAAAGTCTCTTCTTCAAATTTTTAGAACAGGGAATGAATATTTTATAATTGGTTATTAGTACCAAATGAACAAAATTCTCCGAGAGGCACTGAAAATATATACCTTATGCAAGAAAAACCACTATACATTATATTTTTTACTGTTGAAGTGAGATATTCTTTTGCCCTTGATACAGACTTTAAATGCACATCTGTAAACAGATGAATACATAATATTTTCACTTCGGATAAGCTTGGTTTTGTGATTAATTTAGGAAAAGAAGCCATGTCTGGTTTCATTTTGGGCATAGGTTTGTCCATTTTGGATATATCCACATTCAGTGACTTTGCTGAATGCTACCCCCTAGTCACTGCTGGAGGTGTTGGAATTAGGTCTATGAACATTGAAAACAAAACTTTCTGAGAAACACTCTTTAAACCAGCCTCTTTTGTAGTCCTAGTGACCACTAGAGACCACAGTATCACCTGCAGAACAGGAAAAGAACCTCTGGCACAAGTGACTGTTAGAAGCCATCCATTGTCTGCTCTTTGATGTCACCCAATTCCTGCACATTTGTTTTACCATACCAGACTTCCAGAACTTCTATGAAATCAGTTGTCCTGGATTTTCCTAGCCTTGTAAGTTTAACTTCGCAGCTATGCATAGCATGGAGAAAGTTTTGATAAACAGCTGAGTCTTCATATTTTTTTTTGATACATGTAACATTGAATACTATCTATGGTTTTACATTTTAGAAACTATTCAGATGTAAGAGCTCAGATTAACTAGTGGAAATCTAGAGGGGGAACTCAGAGTTCTGCTTTGTAATAAAGCTCTATTGGTCATTCTAAGGCACAGTCAGGTTTATAAACTACTGCCTTATACCATCTCATAAACCAGAAGAATACACAACCTTAAATATGGGCTGGCCAAATTTTGTGGCACGACTCCCCACTCAGTGTGGCACACTCATGAAGTGAATGATAAACCATTAGTTTGAAAGAATTAATGCACTTCCAGGAGTGCTCAGTTTATACTCTGAGAATAACTTAAAAACCCAATAATTTCAAGCTCCTGGAACAAGGGCATAGTTGTCAGAATATACATGAATATTTAACAGACATAGTGGGAATATTCAAAATGACTTTGCAATATGTCTAAACAGCTTTACCCTGTTGATTCCATTGCTGTTTTCTAGATTTAGTTTGAAGAATTAGCAGGTGCTTTCTGCACTCGCTCTCCTTGTCGCCAATGATACTTTAACCCCTAAGGAATCATTTGAGTGCAGAGGATTGGTGGAGCTGTGGAATGGACAGCTTCATGGCCCTTTAAAAGTACTGTATGCACCTTCAGGTCAAAATGTCTTTCATTCTGCAAGAGTTTGCATTTCCATTCCAAGAACAACTTTCAATTTTTAAAATATGCTTTCAGGATGGAAAAAAATGTGGAAAGATAAGGTCTTCTGGGGGAGTAGATCATCCCTGTGAATGATTTGGAACAAGTTTTCCTGATGAGTTATGGGAGCATGAACACATATCCTGTTTTCCTTCTCAATTCAGAAAGATTTTCACATAGACGCCTGTTTTACTCCAACTCATTCATTCTATTTGCACTGCTTTTCTAAGACATCTGAAAGGAAACACTGGCGCAAAGGTTCCATCCCAGGTGTGATGAGAGTTTCTGGAAGGATGGTTCTTGTTGAATGTTGTAATTGTCTGCATCTCATTTTTCCTTCCAAGGAATTCCAGAATGAGTGATCCACTCTCTACATCCCAGATGTTGTTATAAACCAGAATTTTGGAACACTTGAATTAAAATTCAATTCCCTAAAGTTCAGTTCAGCAAACCAAACACTCACAAAAATGTGCTTGTACAATGGTTCACATGACTTCCTCAGTGCAATTCGTCCTGGGCTGCGTGAGTCAGTCTCCAGTGAACCCACACACTGTACTGTCAATTTTGTAACAACCAAACACTGCATGGTAGAAGAAGGTTCTGGTTAATGTTTTTGAGACACTCGAGTTCTAGAAGCATTCTTTAATGTTGATTTTTGTAAGACTCTTAAACTATGTTTCTTTAAAAAAAACTAAAAACAAAATCCCTCTTAAATGTTCAAATCTGTTCAAAAAGTTTCCTACAGTATATTGGCAATCATTTTTGTAAGATTAGTATACTGAAGGGCACATGTCTTAGGGAATAGGAATTAGTCACTATTATCTTGTCCAAATTTAAGCAGATCATTTTGGGACATATAAATACGATTTAAAAGTAGCTGAGAGACATAGCAAGTTATATTTAATAAGAAATGCTTTCAAAGGCTTATATAAATCTCCAGCACTAAAATTTAACATGTACAAATCTCAGTTTTCTATTCCTTTTCTGCTCACCATTCACCTGTGTTTGTATAATGGAAGCCAGTTAGTACAGCTCTGGTTACACATCTGTTTCATGCATGTGCGATTACAAGCCGTTTTAGCAACTAGTAAAACTACAGGTGTTTGAGTTTTAATGTAACCATTTAAAAAGACCAGTTCGCGGGCCTGTATTATTATTTTTTATAGCTGGCAATGTTCCGACTATAGATGCCAGCTCAAGGGTTACATGTAACTCTGTTGCACTTCTGCCTGATGGAATCTCTGAAAACCATTAGAAAATAATTTTTTAAACTTTGATTCCATACTGCTATACAGTTATCACTGTGTTCTGTAGAAACAGTCTTTACTGTTGCTTTCACATGCCTCCAGCAACAAACCATTAACTAGATTTTGAGTGCCGGATGCAAAAGTCATTCAGTATGTGTATCTGTTTGGTTTGTGTAGTCCTTGTGGTGTCTATTATGGCACAAATACCATCACTCCACTTTGACAAATAATGTTGACACATGGCTTCATGACAGCTGTAAGCCCATCAGTGCCCTTACAATCAGAAATTCAGTTCTACATAAAAGAAAAATTCAACTTAGGGATATATTTTAACTCTGATCATTGAAATATAGCTGGAAGGAGTAAGTGTTTCAAGGACTATTTAAACAACTACTAAAACCCATTATTTATCAACAAAATAAGAACAAACCTGTCTCTTTTGTTAAAAAAGGTAGATACTAAAAGAAAAAAAACTAAGTGGAATCTGTTCATTGAAAAGAAAGGTCTATATTGTCTGATCAATTTTTCATGCCTCTATCTTGTAATATGAACAACTACTTTGAAGATAACAATACACAATGTACTAACCATTGTTAATTTCCTGTAATCTTTATTTGAAATTTAGACCATTGTTTTTGTTATTTTTTTCTTTAAAATAAAAAAGACAGCTAAGTGATGACAACTAATCTATATGTTACTCTGATTAGACTAAAAGCAGGATTTTAAATTTCTAAAAAAACGCCATCCAGTGCCACTGAACTAAGCACATGGTAGAAGATACAAGTCCAAATCAATTATGAACTTGAGTTTGCTGCACAGTAATAGGGCCAGGTTGAGCTGCTATATTTAAGGCTCTGGTGACATTTCTATTACAAATATAAGCATCATTTTCTAGGGATTTATTGCTCAGCCATAACAGTTTTTAGACAGGATCATTTATGAAATTCTGGGACTTGGCTCCCAACCCAGATATTTTTATTTACTTATTTTAAATTTAAAAAGAGCTTAAATGTTCTGGATGAATGAAAATAAATTAATAGTGAGAATGGGGGAAGTTTCCTTTGTTAAATAAAATTTGGCCATTTCATGGGAGCCTTGGAGACTGTAGTTAATTTCCTGGTAATATATTTTCATTTGCCCTTTATCCATAACAGCATGATGATATTTCTGTGGCAGAGATGGAACCCACGATTGATGACACTTCACGCATATTAATCCTCCATATGCTAATTAGTTACTTAAATTAGAGAGAGGAAATTTCCTTATATTTTATGATAGCTTTAAAACACAATAAATGAAGAAAAACTTTGTAGTGTTCATGAGTATTTGAGTCTAGTATTGTTTTTGGACAATATTTTAAGCATATTAAGCCTCTAATCAAAATCTCAGTAGTGACTGTTATCTTCTAAATAAAGTCTGAATTTTCAAGGTGCTACAAAATCTGCTTCCAGCTTATCTTTCCTGCTTCAAGCTTCTATTTCTCTTTATGAAACCTGTTTGACAGCTATTCTAGACTTTTGGTCTTAGCCACATCTTACTTACCTAACTTCTTGCCTTTAGGCTCAACTTCTCTCTATCCAAACCCTTTCCATTCTGCCAGGCTCATTTCAAATACCAATACACCAAAAATGTTTTCCTCAACTTATTCACAGAAACAATTTCTTCCAATGAATGTTGAGAAATTTTTTTTTTGCAAAATTATTTCAGTACATCTTATCCATGATTTACTTGCTAAAGAGCAGTCCAATAAATATTTGTTAATCACATAAATGGAAAAATAATACCTATTATTGAATATTCATTTATTATTAGATTTATGCTTTGTATTAGAGTCAGGCAATAGATGTGTGACAGAGTATAATATATACAAATGTTAATGCAAATCTGTAATATTTGTGAGATCTTCTCCCATCAAAGAGTTAAACAGAGTTTCAAATAAAAGTAGAACAGAAGCAAAATTGATTTTCTTTATAGTAAATCACCCTCCACTTATTCATCAAGGTTATAAGTACCAGCCTGTCCTTGTCTCAAAGCCCTTTCTGTGATGAAGTATCTGAAATGTACTATGTATGTAGCCTGTGCCTCTCTTGCCCCTTATCGGGCCTACATTACATCTTGACAATAAGTACTTTCCTTTAAAGTGTCTTGGACTGCAATCGTAGCCATCCATCAGGAACTGTCAAAACAAACTTCCTAATACATGGGCAAGATTATGTCAATCTCCTGTTTATAAGTCCCCAGTGATGCACAAGGCAAACTTCTGATGGTTCACAAGTGAAATTCAAGTCCCCAAAGGAGTCACTCAGTGCCTTCAATACACCTCCCCATCTCTGTCTTCCCTTACTGCCACCACATGCTCTGTGCCCAGTGTCAAGGCTATCTCAGTTCACAATGCCAGTCCCAATGTCCATTCTTGCTATGGACCTGAACCTTTATCCTCACTTTCTGCCTATCGAAGGACTCCTACTGTGCCAGAGTCTGCTCTGGTGGTCGCTTCTGTAAGTCTTCTCTGGTCCTACCAGCCAGAATGTACTGCATTTCACTGTACCTAGAATTCAGTGAAAAGTTTGCACTTTCCATCATATCAAGTCACTACTTGAAAATAGAACCACATCACCATCATATTTGTATCTCTTTGCATCAGTGGTGTGTTCCCATAGCTCCCAGGGATTGATTGTTTCACAGTAAATTCAAGCTTACACTTTGGGTATAAAGTATATTTTAATGCAAAGTGTACTCGTAGGATAAATAAATGGGTAAATAGTTTCAGAAAGCACTAATTAACAATCACCACTTAATACCTTGTAATATACTCGTATTTGATGAAACATTGAATGGTACATAGATTTGAGTGAATTATTTCCATGCCATTGTTTTGATGCATAAAATACATTGATTAATGAGGAAAAAAGTGATTTTTTAAAAAAATGTTTTAATTTAAACCTTTAATTTTGTTTGAATTTAGGAGAGTCTGGAATTGAATGGACAATGGACTCTGTATTGGTAAGTTAATAATGCATTTAGTGTTGGTAGTTTTATTTAAGTTTGGAAATTCAGGTGGAGCAAAATACCTCTGGAGTAAGTGATTACCTCACTCTCCATGGTAATAATTTACCTTTCAGGAAAGGTTAAAAAACACTTTTCATTTTTTTTTATTAACCTTTTTCTTTTAAAACAAGCTCCTTTTGTGAAGAACAAAAGTAGGCTTGAATTTAACTTTGCTGGTTGTCTGGACTGTAAAAAATGAAAGTATAAACCAAACCACTAAATGAAAAGAAACAGGGCGTCTCTTTCATTTGGAAAAGAAACTGTAAAACACTGCTCACACCAGACATTTATTCATTTCTATGTTATGCATTTTTAAGGATTGCTATTGCAAATGTAATACTTTAAATACTCAGTTGTTAAATACTTATCCCTTTCCTAAGGCTTAGAATCTAAACTGTGAAATGGGCATCTCCTCAAGAGGCAAAGACCCCAAGTACTTTTACACGTAGACTCTTCCTTAGTTTTGCAAAACCCTAAAGAGAGATTCTAGCATATATATCTCATGTCAGATTTCTACAAAGGGCAATTGAATATTGTTGGCTGTCGAGACCAGCACTGTCTGATGACATTGAAGGTGAGGATGGGGGATTACCATGGGAATTCTGCATTATGGCATTTAGCAATATGGAAATGTACTTGATTTACCTCATAAATAGGAACATAAAATCCAGAGCAATGAAAATGACTTTGGTAGATAGGCCCCAATCTGGACCAAGAGTTGCATTTTCTCCATGGCCAGTGGTCAGCAATCAGCACCTCTGTCCTTAGGCTGTTACAGGTTTGGGGTTTTCCTCCTTGGTAAACACCGGAATCTATCCCTTTCATTGATTTTCTTCCCTTCTGAGCTTGGCAGCCAGTTGGAGGTAAGCACAGCTGCGTGACTGCTGAGCAGGCTTCCCGATGCCTTCAGATGGAGACAGAAGCTCTTTTATCCTGTAAGCTCCAGCTGAATCAGGAGGCCAGAGGTCAGGACTACCTGTATACATTTTCTTTAACTTCTCCAGCCAGCTGTGCTGACAGAATTGTATGGCTGCACATGTTTAAATTCAAGAGATTTATTTAGCAAGGAATTCCTAGTGAAATTCAGGATGTTGAAAGTTTCCTAAAGCTCTATAAATGAGATAACTAGACTTAATTGGAAATAAAAAGTAGTACTTAGCATAGCTCTGTAGCAGTCCTATCCTGTAGAACTTTTTTTATTTTTTGAAAAAAGTTCTCACTATGTAGCTCAAGCTGAACTTGAACCCACTATGTAGCCCAGGCTGACCTCAAACTCACAGCAATCCTCCTGCTTCAGCCTTCCAAGTGCTGGGATTACAGGTATATGCCATCATGTCTAGCTGAGGAACTGAATTTTAAATTTTATTAAATGTTAATAGTTATGTGATTATGATGTTATATTTGATAAATCATAATAATACGTGATTGACATGTGATGATACATGTTTTATGAATGATATGTAGTTATTCTCTATTTCTCTTACATTCTGTAACTGCTTTGTATCTCCTTGTTGATAAAATGAATGCAATGAAGTGAATAATAATGATCCATGTGATAATATGGCTAAAATAATCACTCATTGAAATTACAGTGCCAAAAATAGTGAAATTGTCCATGACATTTTCAGTACTCTAGTCAATGCATGTCTTAGAAAAGCCAAAGCATTTGAAGGCAGAAGAATTTAGATTTGAATTTGGGTCTACCATTTTCTGAATGACCTTGGGCAATTAATTTATCTACTGGATTTATTTCCTTGTTTTTCAATGGCCAGTTTGCTTCCCACTTTCTCTTCTCCTCTGTATCACTTAGCTATTATCCTATTGTTTAGTTATAGTAAATCACCTTAAAACTCACTGACATGAAACAACAATCATTTTCTCTGATTCATAAACCTGGATTTGGTCAATGTGCAAGCATTTTGCAGATCTACACTGGCTCAACTGGTGTTGGCACAAAGTTGCAAGCTAACGCAGGTCTGTTACATGGCTCTTCCATATTTGTGGTACCTGTGGACCCTCATGGGCTTGCAATTTTTATGATTATATTACAAATGTAAAAGAAAAAAATAAGAACAAAAAAATTACCAAAGCACGTTTCAAATCTCTGTTCATTTCTTACCTGCTAGTAGCTCATTGGATATATCAAGTCACTTGGCCAAGCCCAGCATCAAAGGTGCAGGGACCCACAGAGTTATTTTAGAATTACCTAAAATCTTCAAACATGAACTCTTGAAAAATAAAATACATCAAGTGAATAAAATAATTTTAATAATTTAAGCAATACTTCCCTCCTTTACCATCTTAGAAATATAACAAACTTTTAAAAACATATTCTTTAATCAACTCTGGATAATGACTTAAACTTATAAACTCTTCCATATCCAGTCAAATGATTTATATGCTATTGTTTAAGGATACATCAATTACCTGTTGGAGTACATGTTGTGATTCACTCTCCACTATCCATTCTACATCTTTCAGCAATATGGTTAGAGGAATTGGTCCGTTTAAAGTACGGACTAAGTTGATCTAAGGATGATTTTAGCTCCCTTGCTAATCCTTTGTTTAGGAAAGAATATGCAACATGGTTGTATCTAAAGAGACTTATTTAGAGGGTTATCAGAAACTTCTAAGGATGTTTGTCTAGTCTAGAGAAAGTTTTAGGAAGTCATTGTCTGTCTCTTTCACTAAGTGTGGATGAAAATTTGCTGCTAGTAAATTTCCTACAAGTGTAGATTGAAGAAAGGCTGAGTTTAGAGAATCACAGAGACATAGGGCTTTAGTATTGTAGGACCTTGCCCAAAGCCTGCTCTACTTATGAACTTTTAATAATATGATTATTAATTGTTTAATCATGTCAATCTCTTTGATCAGCAATAAATATTCTTCATTCTCTTCTAATTTTTCATACTATCTCTTTCCTTCTTCCCATTATATTGCTTTTCTTCCTTCATCTAATATGATCACAAGAGAGCCAATAGTATGCATAATTCTTACTAGGCAATAGGAAAGATTAAAAAAATAGATTTAAGCAAATTTTAAGCAATTTTGAATAAAGTATCTAAGCAAATTTATAATTTAGCAAAACCTTCTGTTTCAAACACTTGGCAGTTCCAGAAGAAATTTAGAAAGAGATAACTAGACAGTATCAGTAGAGACCAAGAAGATGCAAACTTATTTGTGGGCCACAAATAAAATCAGAAGATAAAGGGTCATTAGGGATGAGCGTGTAGATTCTAACTCTGGATGCAGGCAGAAGTTCCTCAGAGTGAATGTCACGGAAACAGAGGAAGTACCCACCCAAGCTCACATCTGGAAGCCAGGATCGGAAGCCTATAAACTCCTGAAATGAGCTTGAAGAATAGTTCCTGCTGGCACACTGCATGAAGCTGTAGGTTCCTAGGCCTCTGTGGGCCCAGGAAGAGGAGTAGACAACCTGAGGTACTGCGCCAACCCTTCTGATGATCAGATTTGTTGTGCTATTTCTCAATCAGAAAGAACACTTCCTGTTATGACCCGAAGGTTGACTGGGTGTGATTTTCAACAAGTGACAGGTGGGAACAAAGAGACAGGAAGATGAAGAACAGAAGAAAGAAGGCAGGAACAGAGCAAAAGCAAACAAAGAAACAAAGAACCAAACAAAAACATTCTGCAGAAAAATAGAAAGAAAAAAAAGAACAAAAATCTAATGTTAAAAAATTAAAATTCAGAAAAAGAATAAGAATTAACTTAATGTCACTGTCAGAAAAAGACTAAAATGTGGATATTTATAATGTTAAAAGAAACCAATGAAAAGATTATATTCATTTAAAAGAGAAAAGTAGTGAAACAAAGGTAGGGAGAAGTAAAACAGAGACAGGAAGATATGGAAAAAATTAGAAATGTTAGAAATAAAAATACAAAGAAAAGCAAAGCTCAACAAATATGATGATATCTGGAAATGAGTAAATAATGATTTACATGATAATACTAAGTAATTACCTAGGTCTTGGTATTTCAGCTTTAAGAAAAAAAATATATTCTGCCTCTGATTTCAGAGCACAAAAAGAAAGAAAACTATAATATTAGTCAAAATCTTAAAAAGAGAAGTAAAATAAAGAAATATAGGTTAACCATGGGATATAGTTCCATGAGTACTAAGTAAAATACCAAATTTTCTTCTAACATTTAAGAAATATTAATCAGCACTTTATTTCAAGAATGTAATGGTAATTTTTTTTCTAGTACCAGGGATCAAACTGATGATCTCATGCTTGCCAGGCAGGCGCTTATGCCACTGAGCTAAATCCCTGGCCTGTAATGGTAATTTAAAATCAGATTTTATGTAATGTAATTCACACTTGACCAAAGGTAAGGTTAAGTATTATGTTGAGAAATGCAGACAAAACCGATGAAAAATTTACATTGATTCATAAGTTTAAAATGATAATAACGTGCAAAACTCAGAGAAAATTAGAAAAAGAAGAAAGTTTCCAGACTGAAAAATGAACTATTAAGAACTTTGAGCAAGCGTCATATTTCTGTGAACTATTAGAAACACTCCATTTTGGTTAGAAAAAAGATAATGATGAATTTTTCCTATCAATATACTTCAGTATTTTATGGTTTTCTTAATCAGTGTGTGTGGGGGAGAGAAGGGGAGAGAGAGAGAGAGAGAGAGAGAGAGAGAGAGAGAGAGAGAGAGAGAGAGAGAGAGAGGAGAAAGAGAGAGAGAAGTGGGGGGAAGGAAAAATAGTATACTAAAAGAATAGACCCAATTGTTCTTATTTTAGGTAAATTAATAGCCCCATGGAGGGAAATAAAACACAGACATCTTATAGATAGGTGCTTAGAACTAAGAGGAAAATTCAGAAAGTTGTTGGATAAAACATCAGTATACAGAAATTCAGTTGTTACTCTTCACATGAAATAACCAATTATAATATAATTCAACTTGGATATTGTTCTGAATAGTGACAAATGCTATAAGACACCTGAAAATAAATTTAATTAAAGAAGTATAATGTATTTATGGAGAATCCAAAAAAAATTAGAAGACAAAATATGTCCAAATAGAAAGATAAACCAAGATATTGGGTGAGAAAATTAATATTACACACATATTCATTCCCATCTCCATAATTAACCTATGAAACATAAAGAGTCAAGGAAAACAGTAAATTCTGCAGAACAGTAAAGTAGGGGAGCTAGATCTACTAATTTAACAAATAAAGCTTGAACAAGTATATCCATGAAATCAGTTTCCTAATAACACAAATGCTTAAAAATATAACCTAGGTGAGAGTCAAATATGCAATTGCTAAAGAAAACTCTTATGTTCAGAAAAAAAAATTGAGAAGTCTCTCTGTGAATGCATCAATTTTCTTTAAGTTTTAAGAAAATGTAAATCATACAGGAAGTTTAAAGACTTTTACTATAGTAAAATTCCAAACAAATACTGGGAGAATGATTACTATTCAAGACACATAAGAAAGCCTTATAATTCATTAAAAACAGAAATGAGAAAAAGATATGAACAAACAATTCACAGAATGGGTAACTTACACAGCTACGTGAAACATACTACTCACAATAGAAATTATTTATATGCAAATTAAAACCAATCAAATTAGTGAGTCACTGTTTAGTAAATTAGTAAAGTAATGAGAATTATTAGGACTTGCTAAGTCACTTTTTTGGAGACATTTGTCAATCAATATCCAGTCAAGCTGAAGAGAATAGCTTATCTAACACATTTCAACGCACATGTCATGGAAACTCTCACAAACAAGGAAACATTCACGATATTGCTAGTGTACTTTTTTTTCTTAAACTAGTGATTGAACTCAGGTTTTCACATTGAGCTACATCCTTGGCCCCTTTTTATTTTATGTTATTTTATTTTATTTTTTATATTTTTTTATTTAAAAAAAAAACAAACAAAACAGAAAGAGGGTAGCAACAATACAGAATTCCAAAGGGGAAAGAAAAAAAAAAAGAACAACAACCACAACAAAACAACAACAAAAACAAAAACACTAAGAAATTGCCACTTGATAAGTTACATACTGTTATCATTGGAAATAGTTGTTCAAGTTACAAAATTAAAGCATACAAAGTAAACATCCAAACAGTGAGACTGTTAACAGTTATGCTCAGCATTCTAACAAAAACAGTAATATGGTCATCTATCTTAAATACTTAAACACACGTGCAGTTATATCCTTTAGAGCACTTTGTTTTCCTCTCTTTTTTACAGTAGCAATTACACATTTTGGGTTTTATTACTCCTACAGTTCTTATTACTTTTTACACTAGAGACACAATGTGATATTTATAAATATGATTCATATTTATTTCACTAATGAGGATAGTCTCAAGGAAGGCCTCAAGATCATCCTTTTTTATAGCTGAGTGATATTCCATTGTGTAAAAATACCATATCTTTTTCATCCACTCTGCAGTTGATGGGCATCTTGGTTGTTTCCAAGATTTAGCTATTAAAAATTGTGCTGCTAGGAACATGGGTGCACATATGTCACTGGGATATGACCTTTTCAGTTTTTCTGGGAAAATACCCAGGAGGGGAATAGCTGGATTGAATGGAACTTCCAATCCTAGTCTTCTGAGAATTCTCCACATTGATTTCCATAGTGCTTGCACCAGTCTGCACGCCCACCAACAGTGGAGCAGTGTTCCTTTTCCCCCGCAGCCTCGCCAACATTTGTTATCAGTTGATTTCTTGATGGCACTTATTCTTTCTGGTGTGAGATGATATCTCAGTGTTGTTTTAATTTGCATTTCTCAAATGACCAGTGATTTTGAACATTTCTTCATGTATTTGTTTGCCGTTTGGATGTCTTCATACAAGAACTGTGTGTTCATCTCAGCTGCCCATTTTTGGAGAGGGTCTTTGAATTGGGGGGGGTTGATGTTTTTCAATTCTTTATATTCAATTTTTTATATGTTCTTGATATGTTCCTTTGTCTGAGGGGTTGCTGGTTAAAATTCTTTCCCATTCTGTGGGTTTACTTTTCACTCTGTTGGTGATTTCTTTTGAAGTACAGAAACTTTTCAATACTATGAGATCCCAGTTATTGATTCTCTGAAGTGTTTCCCGTGCAGTTTGCATTTTGTTCATGGATTCTCTGCCTCCCCCTATGTCTCCAAGACTTCTACCTACTTTATCTTCTAGTAGATTTAGTGTTTCTGTTTTAATGTTTAGGTCTTTGATCCATTTAGACTTTAGTTTTGTGCATGGTGATAGGCACAGATCTAGTTTCAGTCTTCTACATGTGGAGAGCTTGACCCCTTTTTAAATTTAAATTTTGAGACAGTGTCATGTATAGGCACTAAATTGCCCAGGTGAGGATCAAACTTGCAGTCCTTTTGCCTTAGCTTCTTAAGTAGTTGGTATTATAGGCATGTGCCACTATGTCTAGCATACTGCAAAAATTTTAGTTTGCTTACGGACTCCCACAGGGAAAATGGGCTTTAAATTTGGTGTATTTACTCAAAAGAAGACTTTATAACTTTTAAAATGCATATGCCACAATACCCTGCATTCAGTAATTAAATTTTAAAACATTTTAAACAACAAAATAAACAAGTATAGAAAAATATGTATACTATATCATTCACATAAAGTTTGACACCATACAAAAACAAACACTATATTTTTATAGAACATTATGCATGAAAATGTTGGTGTTTATTGGCTTTTCAGATTTAGATTAGTGGTTAGTTCCAGGGAAGGCAACAGGAAAATGGTATAGAGGAACATTACTTGAGCAAGAGTCGATATTTTAAAGACTGTATTTGTTAAAGCTATTAGGAGCAGGTGTACAAAAGTGTTCAGCTTTGATAAATCTGGTAGGGGTTTCTTATGTTAATTCTCTATATTTTTTTCCCTGATATAGCTCATGGAGAAAAGTGAGATACTCAAGATGGAGTGATGACCATGGATATAAATGACGTAGAAACATTGGAGTTCACACGGTCTTATAAACACAGTGAGGCTGCTAAGAGAACTATTGCTTCACTTCATGAAGTGTGTTCTTTTATTTTTTGAATGTCCTCTTCCTTTACCACTTCCAATTTAATATACACTTCTGGATTCAGACAAGTGGAGAAAGAGAAAGCCAGTATTCCCAGGCACACTCTGTTTAGCAGGTGTGTGACTGGAATTTATTCTTCAAGATTATAGAAACAAAAACTATTTCCAGAGAGTAACAGGCTAGGGACTTAGGAGGGCATGGAGCTCTGTGGTTTCCAGTTGGGAGTCTACAGATGTAGTTATGGGAATGCACATTTCTGCCCTCTCCTATTTTTTTTTTTTTTGGTAGCCTAACAGAAACTGAATAGCCACCCTGCTGAGAACTACTAAAGCTATGCAATGTTTCCATTTCCTTTTTACTTCTTTTAAAACTCTGCATGGAATTACATTAATGACATGTGTTATACTTGTTGCTACTTGTGAATAAGGGACTCATAATATGGACTCACTACGTTATAGGAATATCTGAGCGTCTTAGGGGAACATAGTAAGAAGCCTAATACTTTGAATGGAAAAGGCAGAGAAATGTAGGTTTGTGTCAGTGTGTCTGAAAAAGGAGATGTAGAACAATTTTAAGATTTGCTCAGACTTATTCCATCAGATATGGCAAGATCAGGCCTTCAATCTGGTTTTTCTCATGGCAAGGGAAGGGCTTTTCCCACTAGTGACAACCTGCCTTCAGTACTACCCAGTTGGATCGGGTGCTGACTCACTCCAGAGCTCTGAGATGGGCTAACCTAACTGCAGAGAGAGGCAAAGTGTTGTGACAGTAAGAGCCCTGAATTTAAGGTCACACGTCTAATTTAAATCAGCAGCATTCTGTCCTCTTCTTCCACAGAATAGAGGTGCACTGAAAAGTATCCACAGGAGCCAGAATCATTTCTCACAGCCATGCTTTTGCATTTGGTGGGGACTGTGAAACTTGTTTTAGCCACAGAAGCTCAGTAGAAGTTACAGAGGTCATCCCTGGACCAAGGACAAGGAAGCTGAACACATCAGTATAGATTGCATTTTCTCTTTCCCCAACTACTTTCTGGGTGTAGATTTAAAAGACTAAAGGAAGTGGAACCATAGATTCAAGGAGCCTAGATCCTGAATCACTCCACAGATGACTTCATCATGCACTAACACTTTTATGGTGCTATATAAAATAACCAAAAAGTAAGATTTATTGCCTTAAGTTGCTCAAATTTTGTCATTTTTACAACTGCTAGCATTACCCTAACTAGTATGCAAGTTCTGTGATATTCAGTGTGTCACTTCGTTCTCTGTGTGTCAGTTTCCTTATCTGAAAAGAGAATAATAACCCCTAGATTCTTAGAGGAGTGTTATAAAACTCCAAAGATATGTAAGATGGCTGTGTATAGGCTTAAGGTGGTGTGATTATTATCTCTGAACCAAATTGCAGGCAGCTCTAAGCGATCACCATGACTTTAAATATATTCATAAGACAGTCTAGGTGCCAGAATAGAAGCTGTAGCTTCCACCAAAATAGAATCATCCTTGCCATTTAACTGTACCATTCTCTGTCTGTGTAGTGCCTTAAACTTCATGCTTTCTTCTCTTTAATAATGATGCTTTAATCAAGCAACCCCCAAACCCAAACTAACCAAACAAATAATTAGCCATCATTAATCAGTACCTATCATGTTCAGGGCATGGAGCTATTTCTAATTTTTACACATTTAGATCCAATGTTTAATATCCACTTCGATGTCTATTTCCCATTACAGAGAAAAACATGGAAAGCATACACAAATAAAATTAGCCATAATCTCACTTCAGTGGTAATTACACATGGGTGAGTATGTTTCAAGCCCTTTGTTTCCTACACATATGTAAATTTTTGTTCCACACTTTGAGTACTGCTTTGCAAATATGCTTTTTTTTCATTCAAAATATCACATCCCCCCGAGTCAATAATTATGGAACTACATCATATTTGTTTGTGAGTGTGAAAATGTCACTGTTTGGATATTTGAATATTTGCTCAACCAATTCTCCATTGATAAACATTCAGGTAATTTAATGTTTTTTTTAAATATTATACACTTCACTGCAACATTTCTTTTGTTCATTTACAGATCTTTGGAGTATTTGCTTAATTATTTTCGAGGAGAGAATCCTAACATTTGTATTTTTGCTTTGAAATATTTTAAGTTTTTCATTCAGAGTGCCCAATTAAGTCTGGAAACATTTTTACCTTTTTATTCTCTAATAAGCCTAAGTGTTTACATTTCTAGTTTTTAAAATCCTTTGTATATGAAGAATGAAAGGCAATTAATGACCCTGTGAAATATTTTCTAGTCATCATATATCAGAACCTGTCCAAGATGTCTTTATTTTCCTGGGTCTTTTCCTCACTTCTTCTCTGGGTCTGCTCCTCCTTCATGATTTGAGTTCTCATGCTGTTCTCTCACTACCCATGGGCCTCTGTGAAATTTGTACTCACAGACCTACTACAAATTACTATTTTGGTCTTACACCTTTCTACCATTTTCTCCACCAAATCCATAACCCCCATGCTGAAGATTTTCTCATTAACTACATAGGGTGGCATTTTTTAATTCAGATAAACTATGAGTGTTGGGAAAGAGATTAATTAAAAGTATTACTTAAGAGTTAGCTTAAGGGTTAATTTATGATTTAGCTTAAGAGGTTAAGTCTTCCAACATGCAGAGGGGCATGACAACAGAAAATGTTTTCAACAAAAGACTTCTTGGTCTCAGTTTCAGATACCAAGCACTAGCTATACAGTGTGCCTTTGTTTGTATTTTGGAATTTCCATTCATATAATTAATTGTTTTCCAAACTGCTAAAACAAATCCTTGCAGTTTCTTTTCTTAATGTCTACTTAATCTGTTGTATGGATGACAATAACCATAATCAAGAAATATTATATATTACTGAAGCAATTTTTAAGATAAAGAAGTTATAATCAATATGATCATTGCTATTAATAAGTATTGAGCTCCTATCTCATAAGTGACAGGCTGATTTTCCAACAAAACAAAGCACATACAACCTAACACTCATAAATTTTATAATTCAGTGAACCTATATAGAAAATGACATAGAAAATGGGGTAAGTATATCAAAGATAACATACACATAGAATCCAAAGTGCCATGTTTAAGAAACTAATCTATATATTGACTGTTGTTAGGTGCAAAAATGTACTGCGGTACAATTGACTGAATTTCCTTGTATTTTCTACCTGACATGATTTTCGGGGAACATTTAGACAGTTCTGTTCTTAACTCTCAAGGAATTCTTTAAGGTGTTTAATTTGTTTGCAATATTTGTAGTTTTTTTAAATAAATTAAATCTATTAATAAAAATATCATTAAAGAATCACTGTAACTCACTTTTTAGCTTTGTGAGTTTTATCTTACCTGGATCAGAGATAATTGGAATTTGGGGTATTAAAATATAACATCACTCTATTGACTCTATTGACTCTATTGACTCATTAGATAAGGGAACAAATGAGAAGGATATATAGGGCTTATATAACCTAAGTCTTACATCATACAGGATACCAATGTTGTTATTAATATTCAATAGTATTGGAAAAGTAACAAATTATGGTAGTAGAAATAAGGTACTAATAGAGACCTTGGTATCTCCTTAGGTGTTGAGGAGTATATCAATAGCTTTTTAAAATTATACTCATGCAATAGATGGCTACTCAGCAACAAAAACATATGAACTACTGTGTTGATACATTCAATAACATGGAATGAGCTGCTGACCTAATCAACAACATGGATGCCCACAGGTGTCTACTTACTCATCAATGGACACTTGCAATATTCCTAGTTTGAAGCTGTTATGCATAAAACTTTGAAGAGCATCCTCACTTTTCTGAGTGTTATGGTTTGTGTTTAGACGGCCCTGCAAAGCCTCATATGGACATCTGTGTCACTTTTTCAGGGGTGGCTGAATCTAGAGTATGTGATGCTGGGATTGACTCATGGTGTAGTGTAGAATCAAGGGCAGTAGGATTAAGGTCACCTAAGAGTGTGACTGCTACCTTCTCTCAGTTGGATTAAGGTCACCTAAGAGTGTGACTGCTACCTTCTCTCAGTAGTCTGGATAAAACACAGGGTGTAAAAAGAACTGTGGTCACCCCTTCTGCCCGCCATGAACTGTTTCTCTTCTGCAGTGCTGTCTGCTGTGCCACCTTACCTTGGAACTGGATGATAATGGACTAAAACCTCTTCAAACTGTGCACTAAATAGACAAATCTTCCCTTAACTTGTGGGTGTTGGGTTTTTTCTTAGCAATGAGAAAATTAACTAAGACACTGAGTGTATGCATTTGCTTACCTGAAACACATACCTAGGATGAAGGGAACATATATAAGTATTTAACTTTGTTAAAAGTTGCCAAGCAGTTTTCCAAAATGACCACACTGTTACTTTGCACAACTTAGCATTTTACTAGGTGTGTCAATGGTATTTCATAATTTTAAATTTGATAACTTTGATATCTAGTGATGGGTTGTTTTTTCACGTGTTTATGTGTCATGCAGATGTCTTCTTGGTGGAATGTCCATTCAACTACTTTGTTTCTTTAAAAAGCTTTTTTGTTCTCCATCAATTATCATCTTAGCATCCATTTTTGGCATATATTTAAATATTCTTGATATGAGTTGCTTATGATATATGTGTTTTTCTTCTAGGCAGTGGTTTGCCTTTTTATTTTTTACTAGTATATTCTAATTAAAAAAGAGTTTACAACTAAATACTGTGAGTATCCAACCTAACAGGTAATCTAGAAATACTATTTTTCCATTACCTAATAAGATCCACATCAAGTAAGATCAATAGTGATTATTTTGGATAAAAATTATCTCTGTAAGTTTTACCTCACTAAAGGCTAACTGTGAATTCATATTTGACATTTTCCACCGCAACCATTTATTTTTTAGATGATCTTGATTCTAGCCAGTGATTATCATGATAATTTTTGCCTCCTTATTCTTGGTTGATTGGCCATTTGAGTCACTGGTGAATCACTCAGACTTACTAATAGGGTTATCTCAGTTGATTCTGGGTCATTTCAGAAATTATGCTTTCAGAATTTGTTCTCACCTTTATTTAAAATTAATCCTCAAAATTAGTTCTCAAAAATTGAGGAACTTTCTCTTATAATATCATAGACTTTGAGACAGGATCTGGTGAGGGTGGTGGCAATATTGGGAGCACAATATTGGATTCACAGGAAAACCCCTTAATTCCAGGTATTTCAAGAGGTTTAATGATGCTTGTGGAGCTTCTGAAATCTGGCCACAATTGACATGGATGTTTGCTTCATAAATAACAAATAACATGTTCTCATTTTAAATTAATAATTTTGGGGGTGACTGTACCTTTGTCTGGGAAGAGAAAAGACAAAACTGAGACATTTCATTAAGAAGAAACATAATTATTTCAGGATTATTGTTGATATTACTGTAAACATCCATTTTACCTCCATGGTGGTGTTTCCTTAAAGTAAAAAGACAAAGACTGCTATAGAAATGGAGTTCCAGGAGAAAGAAAAAGATGAGAAGTCCTTTAGTGACAGTTGGGGATGACTATAGAGTCCTTTGTGGATAACAGAATCTACAGATGCTCATGTTCTTTATAGAAAATGGGGTAGTATTTGCACAGAAGCTATACAGATTCTCCTATACACATTAAATTATCTCTAGATTACTTTTAATGCATAAGACAATGTAAATGCTGTGCAAAAGTTGTTTTACTGTATGATTTAGGACATAATGACAAGAAAGAGTGTACATATTTAGTTCTGACAATTATTTTTCATTTATTTTCCATCTGTACTTGGTTGAATCAGTGGATTGGAGGGCCATCTGTAGTTGATAGTAACAGCATACACTTGAAAGGATGGTGAATGAATTAAAATTAAATTTAGTACGGTTACCTACTTCACATTTTTTGGTAATTTGAAAATCCAATTTTCATTACACTTTTAACTACCAATTATTGGAAATACACTTGGCCTACTTGAAGTGACTTGATGAATTTTGCTTCAATATAACACATATTTCAGTGCAAAGCAATGTAATTGAGTGTTATAGAGATATCAAAGTTCATGGGACATGCTTCTTGCCCTTAGAACTTAGCTTATAGGGAAAGACAATTAAATAAGTAATGTGAGCTGTAATATACATTGGAAACGGAATTCCTGAATGATATGAGAACACATAGCATGTGTACCTATTGTCAAATGTACAAAGAAGATTTACCTTGGGTAGTGTCCCTCTACAGGAAATGATGATAAAAAGCAATAAACCTGGTACAGGTGGTATGGAGAAATGAAAGGCAGAGAGTATAGTAAAGAATGGATAAAGTGTAAAAGGGTGATATTTAAAAGGAAAGTCTCAGTTTTCTCAACTTACAATATATCTTTGTTGAAATTTAAATCACATAGTCTATTTTAACACTTATGAAAAAAATCTGTTACATAAACAGTACTTGAAAAGAGCTTGTCTAGCATACAGGAAGTGCTGGGTTCTATCCTCAGTACTGAAAAAATAAATTTTGAAAAATTTAAATAATTCAGTCTGTTGAATAAGGCAAAGAGTTTTCACCTACAGTTAAAAATCACCTCAAATGTATACATTTACACTGAAGTCTTTTTAGAAAAATGTTCATCTGTCCTATATGATTATCCATGCAGGTACAGTTGTTTACTTATTACTGAATTTTTCTTTTTCCTGATTGTCAAGTTTCCATTATGTTTTCCAGAATAAAGAAACATTAAGAAAGTCCCTTAGACTATCCTGAGTTTTGTCAAAAAGAAAAGATGAAGGATTTTTCAGAGTTGAAGAGAAATGTGAAGGTACAGAAATCATACAGAGAGATTTTCTTTACTGTAGATGATTTGCTGTGTTTCTGTCTTTTTGATGCCACATATTTCTTTTCAATAGTGTGGCATATTTTTTTCACGTTTTTTCTAGTCAATAAAACCGACTTTACCTTAAGTCCTTGCCCTTGAGAGACACTGAGGTGTATCTCTCTACGTATCTCTGGATTTATAGCAAATCCATGCCTTATGCAGCAACTGGTCTCTCTCACTGTGGCCTGGGCTCCCCTCCTTTCTCTGAAATGACAAATGACTTCTGTCCCTAGAAGTACCTCATCCTTTTGAAGTGTTGAATTTGAAGCAGTTGAGTCTAAGGTTCAACAGAAGTCAGAAAGAAGTGTGCAAGAGGGAGAAATGGACAATTTTCAGGGGCTATTTATGTTTTGTAAGTACAGTAGTGTATTAGTTAGGGTTCCCTAGAGCAGGAGTCTAAACCACCCAGGGCCATGGACAGGTCCACTTCATTGGTAGCCTACTAGTAACCAGGTTGCACAGCAAGGCATGAGCAGGGTCAAGCAAGCTAAACTTCCTCATTCTTCACAGCCCTTTTGCGTCTCTGGAATGACCACCAGAGCTCCTCTTCATTTCAGATTAGTGTTGGCATTAACTTCTCATCAGAGTCCGCACCCTTCGGTGAACTATACCCTTGTATATATTCAAGCCGTCTAGGTAGGGGCTGCTTTGAATCATCTGGCATCCAACCTCCTACTTTCCCAACTCCCATCCATTGAAAAATTACCTTCCAAGACACTGGTCCTGGGCCCAAAAGGATTGGGGATCACTGCTTTTGAGGAAGATAATAAATTGGGGAGATAAGTCATTATGAAAGAAAATGTGTGAGATAGGCTTATAGGATACCTCAGAGCAACCGCCTGTAGGCTGGGAGGCAGGGGATACAGCAGTCGCTCAGTCCAAGAAGCAGGAAGCCTCCGAGCCAAAGGGATCAAAGATGGAGGATAGTTGGAGGCTGGAGGCCACAAAACTCCCTGGCGAGTCCCTGATGTGAGACTGCTTTGAAAACGTGAACAGATTAGAGTCTGACGTCCACAGGTAATGATCGCGGCAAAAGATGCACTGCTCTAGCAGAATCAATCTTGTAAACATAGGCCCACTTTGTAGTTCATCTTTTCATTCCATCTGAGCTGCTTGGTACCAGCTTTTAGCTTGCTGGACTACACACCAATCATCTCTGGAAATGCCCTCACAGACACACCTGGAAACGTGCTTTACCAATCTCCCAGGCACTTCTTAACCTATTTAGATTGGCCATCAAGATTAACCAGTACAAATAGTCTACAGGTTTGTTGGCTTCTCTAAATGAGCCTGTCTTTCTTTCATAAACCTACCAAATATATAAGAAATATGTTAAAAAGAGATGAGAGATAGGAATCCAGGAATATGTCACTGTGTTCAGACACAGAGAAAACAATAAGGGAGAGTATCATCTGTCTTATTTTTCTTCTGTAGTTTCTATGTTATGAATTTATACACCTCTCGAGTATTTATTAGACATTGCCTTGCCTTAGCTTGAGGTAAGAAAAGATATGGTGGTATTTCAATCAATTTTCTTTGTCTGATTCTAAAAGGAGTACGGTGGTATTAGAAAGAACTGAAGCATTAGACAGTGTATTGCTTTCTGAATTATCACAGCTAGTATAAACTGACATGTGGTTATTCTTGGCCAGGGTAAGGGCTTTCTCATTCCTGCTACTGCATAATGTGGGCAGGTGACGTAACAAGCTTTCAGTCCACTTTATAGCTTGTTACTAGGATTTCTAGAGGCTACTGTAATTTACCTGATCACAAGGAAGAAGAGAGAAAGGCTGAGGTCTTTGGAGAAGAGGAGACTGTGTGGTGATCGTCAAGGAGCCAGGTTGGTGTTTGTGGGTCTGCTGTGGTACTCCTGGAGGAGGGAGAGCCAGAAAAAAGGGAAAAGCAGCCTGCATGCATGATTGGAACATCTAGAGAAGAGGAACAAATCATTTTTCTTGCATCAGAGAATGAAAGAAGGGATTTCTGTCAGACACTGCTGTTGTCATTTGAACATGTTGAAACTAGTTTTTATTCTGGCATTCAAAGTAATACACATCCATAGAGAAAATAAAGAGAAATATAGAGTGTTACACAAAAATACACTCAGGAATCTTCTAGAATGCATAGAAAAAGCACCTTTATTTCAAAGAAGGTGGCTGTTCGGTTAATAAGATAGCATATGTTCGCTATCTGTTTGTACTATGTTCTTTGGACCAAAAAAATGCACATCAGTTTTGTTTTTAAAAACATCTTGTCTAGGGTCTTAATCCCACTGAGGAAGAAGAGACAGCCTACTACCTTCATTAGCAGCAAATGGACATTCCAGATAAGGGGACTTACTGAGAAGCTTAGACTTTCTGATTTGGAGCCTTTTAAATCTTCAGTCATGTTATTTTGTTGTATTAATTATTGAAGCACTGACCAAAGGTTTAAAAAACAAAACCCAG
>PVJX010010413.1:0-57074 GCA_004027295.1 Dolichotis patagonum | reverse complement strand
AATACCATATAATCTCCCTAATATGAGATTTGATAAGAGTATATAAGACTTTATGGTAAGCATGAGGCCCCATCTCATAGCTTCGAATTCTTTCAAAGTTTTAAATCATCAGTTGGAATGGTGTTATCCTGTTTTGTTTGACTATATCATACATGATGATATGAACAGCTGTTTTGAAGAAAACATTATGACAGCTATTGCTGATTTAATATTATCCTTCTTAGAAGTCCTACCATGCTTTTTTTTGTTCTGTTACCATTGGTTCTATCTACCATATTGTGTCTCATTGGAATTTGAATATGTGTGATAGTTCAAACAAATTTTTTTCTTTTTTATCAAAAATGAGATATTATAATACCCATTGATCATTTTCTGTTATTCAGTTCAGAAAGCCCTGGAATTATTTCACTATATGCATGGCTTTATACTATTGTGTTATGTTTGATATTATTGTAATTGAAACTATGCTCAACTATAGCAGAGTAAGAGATATGGTGTTAGATACTGTTGATGTCCAGTTGATTTAATGTAAAGTACTGTGTTGCCTATGTTGTCCTCTTCTGATCTGCTCTGTACTGACCCCTTTTGTTTTATTCTTTTTTAAATAAAAAAAAATTGTCCTGAAAAAAAAATCTATGATAAAGGCAGTGAAACACAAAATTATATAATGCAAACTCTAGAAAACAAGTACTATACAGATAAATACAGTGACTCTTCTTACTAATGAATTGGGTAAATTCAGGTTAATTTTCTAATGACTGAAAGCATCTTCCTGGAATTCTAAACAGAATTAAGGTAGACAATGTATCAAAATACTTAGCAGCTGGTGAATGAATAAACATAATGTAGTGTATGAACGTGGAATTATTTAGTTATAAAAAAGGATGAAGTACCGTTTTATATTACAACATGGTGAATGTTGGAAGCATTGTATTAACTTAAACAACCAGTCACAGTGGACCACATATTTCTAATCATAATAAAGCCCAGAATAGACAGAGACTTAAAGTATTGACGTTTTAAGGCTGTGGATGGAAATTAGTGTGCATGGTCTTGGCATAAAAAGGGCATAGGAACATCTTCAGACATGATTAAAATGTGCTAAGGTAGGCTGTGGTGGTGGTTTTATATCTTTCTCAATATGTGTAAAGACATTGAATTGTTCACTTTATAAGGCCAAATCTTACAGAATGTGGATGATAATATTATAAAACTGCTTTTTTGTTGTTATGTTTTGTTTCATTTTGTTTTGTTGTCACCAGGCATTGAATTCAGGGCATCACACTTGCCAGGCAGGCACTGTGCCACTGAGCTACATCCCTAACCCTAAAACTGCTAAAGAATTATCACTGTAATCACTACTTTATCTCACCATGTGTATTAGTCAGGGTTTTACTAGAGAGAATAGATATAACACAAGATATACAGATGTAAAAGAAACAACAAGATTGGCTTATGATGGTCAGCCACAGAGTCAGATGAGGAAGTGTGCAGGGGGCATCTACACACTGGAGGCCGAAGGATTCAGTCCAAGGTCTGGAATTCACCTTAGTGTCTCATGCAAGTCCACACCAGCAGGCTGATGGGTCTGCGACAGAAGACCGAAGGCACTACAATGGAAGGCTGAAGTGACTACACTGGGAGCCAGGAGATGAGGTCCAACCCAAAGGCTAAGACTGGAGCTTCTCCCAAGAATGGAATGCATTCGTCCTTCCTCCTTCCCCTTTATACCTCCAGGTGATGACCCACCCTAGGGTGGGTCTTCTTCCACACCCTTGGGTGTAGATTTGCTAAACCCATTTAGTTAAATTTCTAAATGTCTCAAGTTGACACAATCAATCAACCACTACATCATGTTTAATACTATGTATCTTCATTGAAAATAGCTTTCTGCTAATTGGAAAGCGAACTATTTCAATGTAAGGGTTTAAAAATTACTTCAGATATTTTAAATGAATTAACCATCATCATTTCCTTTGTCTATATTTTTCTATAGTTTCAATTGACTTGTAAATCTTAACAAATTTTGATATAAATCCATTTTCTGTCATATATGTTTGATATAAATATCTCTATATTGGGGTTTACTTATTATTTTTAGACTGCTTAAAGTTGTATAAATTAAAATAAATTAGTATAGTGAATTTTTAATATTTTCTAAGTGACTTCTTTTCCATTATCTTCTTGCTTAGAAAGGTTTTAACTAACTTTAGATCAAGTATGTTTTAATTAATTCTAGATCATGTATGTCTTTCTATACTTTTCATAACTACTTATTTAGAAAATTCCACTTCATAAGCAGATTTAGAAATCATTTTTATGATGATATAGGTAGAACTTTCTATGTTAACCAAATATTGCTTCTTCCTCAGCAAAAATGCACTTGAACATTTTATAGAAAGGTATATAATTAATAGTTTGGATTTATTTTATCATTTTTTCTCTGCTTTTTTCACTATCAATGGTTTTTTTCTTAAGCCTTGTCTTTATAATGAGAATATTGATATGTCTTATTTCATAGCAGTATGTACAAATATGGTCTATTATTTTGAGTTGTATTATTTTGAGTACAAATATGAGTCTATTATTTTGAGTAGATCTGTGTAACATTAGTTTTGAATTTGAAATTAACTTTCAAAAAGGATCATGCTCTTGGCCACAAATTGCCCTTTTATATTTCACCTGCTATTCAAATTAGTACTCAAAACTTCTGGAAAATGAAAAGAATTGTTTCACTTATGATCACTTTGATCTGTCATTAAGTGTTATCTAACTTTTGGCAAGTATCTATATAAATGTTGCAGGCTTTATGTTTTTATTTTAATCCTACATAATTAATAGTATTTTATTACTATATATGGGCAGTCAGACCTGTATTGTTAGTGTAAGGCTTAAAGTAAATATTGTTGTCAAATACCCTTAACATAATATGAGTGAAAACTCAACTAATTTCAGTGACCATAATAGAGGGCTTAATAATTATTGTTTAGTTTCACTTGGTATTTTATAGGCTACTGGTGAGGCATATATTAATATTAACTCTATTTTTCATGTGAGGAGTAGGATAAAACTTAAATACTTTGAAAAAAGTCACACAGACAAATTGGTATTCAAATACTCTGCTTTTCACTTTTACATATAAGTCTTAAAGACTTAAAAATAAACCTCTTGGGCTTGCAGTATTTTTAAAAGACAGAATTCACTATTAGTTTTGAAAAAATTCTATAGATTGGGAGGAGGAGTGACCCCTCCATGTGGAGAGCAGACTATCTTAACCCAGAGAGAATGGCCGTCATCAAGAAATGAAGTGATAAATTATGGAGAGGCTTCAGGGAAAAAAAGAATTCTTCTGCAATGTTGGTGGTTATATCGACCAGTGAAAATCAACACAGAGTTTCCTCAAAACACTGAAACTAGAAAGTCCATTTCACCTAGCTATTCTTCTATTAGTATCTCTCCAAAAGAGTTAATGACATTGTATCACATAGATAGAGCCATACTCATGTATATAGCAGCACAATTCGTAAGAGCTAAATCTTAGAAACTGAGTATAGGCTCATCAACAGATGAATAGATAAAGAAACTGTGGTGTTAGTCCAATGAAGTAGTACTCTGCCAAGAAGAGACACTAGAGTCATTTGTAGGCAGACAGATACACCTTGAGACCATAATGTAAAGTGGAGTATATCACACACACAAGCTTGGATGGGACAAGGTTTCTTTTATGAGGAACACAAAATAAAAATAAAGAACAAAATAAAATGTAGGTAACAGGATGTAGGGAACAGATTGTTCTCAAAGGGAAAAGGATCAACAGATGGAGAGAGGAAGGAAAGAGTGTTATATACATATACCAAGTCCACACAAAGAATACAATCACTTCCTGAAAACATACACCATCCCCCAAGAAGAAAATAAACCAAAAGTGAGGATGGATGGAGGGAGAAGCCAGGAAAGGGGACAAAAAAGAAATTAAGATGTGTTATGTGCATGTACAAACTTCCTACAAGAAATGCAAATGTTATTTACTACACACAGGTACTAATAAGCTAAAGTTAAAAATGAAAGACAAAACAAAAAATGAAACAAAAATGTCCATGGATTAATTCTATTCAGTGCAATAGAAAAATAGTTTTGTACCAGCAGCTGACTTTTGAATTTAAGATGGCCAAAGGTATGTTAAGGTCTTATAATATTCAGAAAACAGCCAAACTGTAAACTCTGTTTTTGTTTCTGGTTCTACCCAATACTATATATTTTCTGAAATGACTTCACTGACAATTTTTCCTGGAGAAATGAATTCTAATATTTCAGTTATTTAAACTAAATTTGGAATAGGCTCTGAAATGTGAATTAGTATACTCCTAATTGGAGAATTGCTTTTATGGTCACAGATAGCACTTGGATTTTAGATTACAAGTCTGTATCCCGGAGGGTGGTCTAAAGGTTATGATGAAACAAATTAGACATGAAAAGAAAGAAACAAAGACACTATTACCTTTCTTTTTGGCTCTCTTTTAAAGGATGTTAGGAGGAAAAGTAATCTTTGAATCACTATGCAAATTGTAAATAATATCAAATTCTGACGTTAGGGTACAGCCAGAATTCCAGATTAAAATCTCTCCAAAATGGAAATTCTTTTGGCAACAAAAGTCTAATCGTTGGAATTGATCAAATTAGCCATTCACCTTTCAGTTTTCTTCCTCATTCTGTCTTCATGATAGTAAGTATCTATCTGAATAATTAATATAAAGATTTCTTAGTTTTAAGTTAATGTATTTTAGTATGAATTGTGGAAATTATGAAGAAAATGTGATTTTCTCAGTTTAAAGAGTCTGGGGTCAGTGAGGTAGATAATCAATTCTACTTTTTTTTCTTCCTTAATAATTGCTACCACATGTGGAAAAATAGACATTTACTTTAGTCATATCAAGTGGTTTTTTCACTTTTTGAGATGTACAATTCACAGTTTATTTATTTGCAATGTTGTGTGATCAAGTAACTTTAGAACATTTTCATCTCCCTGAAACAAAATTTCCTACACATGAGACATCATTTCTCATTTCGTCAACTCCTCTAGGCCCCAGTGACTGCTAATTTTCTTCCCTGAATTATCTGTTCTGAGTATTTCATAGAAATGGAGTCATACCATACATAGTCTTTTGAGACAGGCTTCTCTCACACAGAACAATGCTTTACATGTTTTTCAATGTTTTAGCCTTACAGCCCTTCCTTGGGTATAATCATATACTGAAACATATTCTTGAATAGAATCATATTGTATTGTAAAGATACACCTCATCAGTCAAATGGTAATCAGACTGCTTTCACAGATTGTGGCTATTTTCAATCATGTGGCTGTACCTGTTTGAATACAGTTTTTTAAGACAAATATTTTCCTTTCTTCTGAGTATATGTACCTAGGAATGAAATTGTTGAGTCTTCTGTAACTCTATGTGGACATTGAATGGAACCAACTTCCAAAACAACTGTGTGGACCATTTATATGTCTATCAGTAGTATACGCCATTCAAATTTCTTCACAGACTTATCTAGACTAGATATTTTTTTTCATTTTGATTACAATCATTCTAAAATATGTGATTATCAGTAACTTACTTTTTTAACCTTTAAATTTTTTCCAAGTTTTCAAAAATAAACCATTTTTAACATAAAAGAAATAATAGAAAGAGAAAATATATCTCATGTATTTAACTAACTACACTTAATAGATCACTTTTTATTTAAAGATGTCCTTAGTGGTATTATGAAAGATGAAGAATTAATGCAGACTTATAATATATGGTTTTTAGTTTTCACATTTTCTCAGGGACTAGTTTTCTCAACTTTCTTCTAGTGAACTGATGAGTATGACATAAAGCTAGCAGATAAAACAATTGTACTGTCAGTGCATAGGATGAGTCACAGAATACTGACAGAACTTACTCTGCAAGAGTGAGGTCATAAGTTTGGCCGCTGGTGCAAAAAAACTCCCAATAAACCAAAAAAATCCCCCAGAACTTGCTCTTTTCCTTTATTTCTTACCCTAACTGCTTCATAAATACATGCTATCATACTGATATATAAGAACTCTTGTTTATTTAAGCTGAATAATTGGTTTCGTGGTTATTTTTCTTTATGTGTCTTTACAATAAATATTCTTAATAGAGTTATAAATTGATTTGAAATTTTACATATTTTACTGTGAATATATAAGGGGATATATAAAGATTTAAAATGTGTCATGTACATGAAAAAACTACCCACAATGAATGTAATTTTATGTTTCATTAGTGAACTAAAATAATAATAATAGTAAAATGAAAATGAGAAGGAAGGGTCTAGAGACAGAAGAAGGGAGCTGTGTAAGGAGAAGAAGTGAGATAAAAGAATCAAGACAGGTTAAGTACATATCCTTACTTCCTAAAATGTGTGCAAACATCTCTAATCAAAAACATCTATAGTTTTAATTTGATTGTTGCCCAACAATATGCAGGAATTTTATGGTCTAGATTTATATTCATGTTTCCACATATACCAAAAATATCGATCATTTCTTAGGAATGTGATTATCTACAATTTATGTTTAATTTTAGTTTTAAATATGTTTAATTACTAAATTAAATAACATGATAACTTTTGTACTGATAAAAATATTATGAGAATAAGAAGACAGATTCTCATATTAATAATGGAAATTAAAATGATCAAGGTACTTATTATGAATCTTTTACTAATCAAGTCCTTAGTATGTCCACTCTTTAGACTCTTCATATTTTAAAAAACACAATGACCAGTGTAAGCAGTTAGTAAAGTGCTTTCTAGATACGAAATTCTGAAAACTATCATATTAGGAGAAGCACCTGAATATGTATAAATTCAGTTGCATCAAACATTATGTTCTTCACAACAGCTGCACTTGATGTGAGAAAAGTATCCCTCTGTAAGGCAGCAAGGTGTGCTCTCTTAAGTTTAGATTTATGAACACATACCTAAAAATTAATGTATACATATTTAATACTTTTGTAGGCTAAGACTACCTCCAAAATATTTGATAGTTCAAAAGAACTGTAAAATTAATTTCTGTACAAAGAAATAAAAATAGATTTGAAATTATCTCATTAATAAAGAACCATAAATGAAATAACAGGCTAACGTCATATTCTGTATTATGATGTAGGTGAGAACATAGTGGAAAAAGGAGACATAAATATTTACTGTATGCCCAGAATGAAATACCTGTTGAGTGGAGGATCTCCAAAAAATAACATGGGAGCATTTCAAGTTTTTTCTCTCCATTAAAGTCTTGGTGAATTTGTTCAGTAACACATTCAGGATATGCACAGAGCAATCTCAGTGTTAATAGGTAGTTATTCTCCCTACAACATTTTCTTATAGAAATGATGATGCTTTGTGGAGAAACTCACTGAATATTCTGTAAGTTTTATCTCTGTTCCATCCACAAAAAGCAAAAGAGAAAGCCTGACCCCATTCTTGGCTTTTGGGGGGCTGTGGATGACAGAAACAGTTTGTAAAGCTCTTCCAGAGTTATTTTTCCTTCCATAAATAAAGTTGAGATAATTCTGCTGAAGAAAGTAAAGCATCATGGAACTGAAAAAAGACCAAAGCCTTCAATGTTAGTATTTTTTAATGTATCTTTTTCAACAATTTACTTACTGGTCTCATTAATTTTTTTTCTTGTTTCTTTTCTTCCTAAACATGGCGTATAGTTTTGTAAGTTTGCAGAATGCCCTGGCTTAACTATCATACTTTTTAAAAGAGTATAATCCTTTTAAATGCAAGAATGACAAATTCTCATTATTCATTGACCTTTTTTAGTGTCATCCTCATATAAAACTTTATTGAATATATGCAAGCTGAAACTCAGCATGTATCAAGGCAATTTCACATGTTCTGTGTCTGTTAAACTCCCACTTTATTTGTAATGGTGATGGAGGAAGTTTAGAAATTGCTATTATAGCAATTGAGTAGTTTGTGATTGTGTAGAGTAATGAATTGGCTTATGCTTCATTACATGACTGACTTCATTACAGTAAAACCATGCATATTGGTTCTGTCAGATCTTCATTTATTTTCTCAGACACTAATTAAGAAGTCCTTATCCTTCAGGTTGGGGTAAACAATAGGAACAATTACTGTCAGATACAGGCATATTTAATAACCTTGAATGACCAACTGTCTAGTTTTTGTGACAACCTTCTACTTTAAGCTTCAGAGTCAGAGGCTCAAGTTTTACACTAGTATTAAGAGTTAGGAGAACTGTTAATTGGTGCAAAGCTGCTCCCTAACAAAGCAAGCTGGTTGGTTCCAATCTGTTTTAGAGGTGGTTACACAGAAATGAGTGAAAATGTTCTATCAGAAGGAAAATGCAGTTCCTCTGATACATAGGAAAATGAGATGGCAAAAATTACAACAAAACTAGCACAACCATGTATGAATTGTCAAGGCTTCTTCAGTGGTATCTCATGCAACTATGTAGGATAGCTGGCTTACTGATAAGTAACTGTATTTTTTTAAAAAATTGATTTGAACATTTTGTGTATGCTTGGTCCCTTCTAGTTTTTCAGTCTCCTTTAGATTCAAATAGATCAATGTTTCCTTTAGTAAACTGACCTGGAGAATCTTTTCCTGATTGGTAGGCAAAATTGCTGTTGGTCATTATCTAGTCTTCCATAATCCACTATTTTGTCTCTACAGTCCAGTGAGTTGACAATGAGTACATTAGAAGAATCTTCCATCCATCAAGAATGAACATAGGAAGTACGTAGTATGAAGATGCATGGTTCTGTGCAAAGACTTTTGTGCACATTTTTACGACACTTTTTCTTCACTATGGATCATTTGTGGCTTTACAATGTGACACTAAACTGGAAACAGAGCCTGACTAGGAAGTAAAGCTGGATAGATTTAAAATACTCTTATTGGTAAGCAATATGATGTGAGAATTTGAGTAGATGGAGAAGATGCAGACAAAGTTCAAAAAATATTTTACATTGTTTAGCAGATTATGTTATTAAAAATAGCACTTCTATATTCCAGATATAAAGATTGCCTTTCTGATTTTGCTCTTATCAACAGGATGGGGAGGGAGGACCTTTAAGGGTGGAATGTTTTCACAAATATTCAAATGATAGTTTAGATATAACTTAGATTGAAATAAGCAGCTCTGGAAACAAGGTTTTTGGTATGTGCTAATGTACAGGTGGTAGGAAAAGACCACATTCATCAGAGGGTATGCAAAAAAGATGTGTGAACAATTCAGAAGATGAAGACATCATAGCTTCTCTGTTCTCCTTTCTTCTCATTCACTAGAATTCTGTCTTGATAAACAACCTTCTGGAGAAAAATATACAGTTAGCTACAAATGGGTTCAAAAGTCATTTCTTCAGTGTGTTGTGAGATCTTTCTGAAAAACTATATATACTTAGTGTCAGTACCCTCACCTATAAAATTAAGATAAACTACTGATTTTAGCAAAGAATGATAACTAATGTTTATCAGGTATGTGGTATTTTCTGGTATTCTTCTAAACCTATAACCCAATGAGCTTTCACAGCACCCTTGTGAAAGCAAGAGCTAGTGTAATTTTAATTTTTTCAAGATGAAAAGAGACAGAGAGGTTAAATAATTATCTGAGATTATGAAATACATTATATACATATAATTTTAATAGAGGTGGTATGTTGCCAAAGTGTGGGTAATTAATCACTATGCTATAATAGTTGGTATTCAGTATGGTATCCAGGACTAGTGACTATGCCCAGAAATCTAACATTGGGATGGCATTACTGATAAGTCTTTGTGTGTTTATGAGAAATACTTTTGTTCCCCTCTTTTAGTCAGCTTTCTGTTACTGAAAAAATATTTGGGAGAAAACTGCTAACTAGGAGAAAAAAGTTTCCTCTGGCTGCTGGTCTCAGAAGTTGTAGTTGGTAGGAGGTCAGTCTGATGGCTTTCAGGACGGGTAAGGCAGTGCTTTGGGGAGGAAGCACATGGTGGGGAAAGCTGCTCAACTCATGGTGGTCAGGAAGCGGAGAGAAAAAAGATTGAACAGAGCCCAGAATACAGCCGTGGTGGGCAAACCCAAGGGCCCACTTCCTACAAAGGGGCTCCTCTCCTGAATTTCCACCATTTCTCTATCATCTATTACATTCCAGCAGTGGTATGATCCACGCATGAGGCTAAAACCCTCAAAGTCCGGTCACCTTGTGGAGTCCTTTCCCATGAACACTGTGCTTTAGGGACCAAATCTTCAGATATACAGGCTCTGGGGGGACGTTTGAGACCCAAACCATGGCATCCTCTTAGTGTAACTTTCATTTTAAGAATCAGGTAGGCATCTCAATATGGCTAACAAAATGAATGGAAATGTGGCTTCAGTGACACAGCCAAGTATGTGCGATAATAGTTTGTTCCCGAGTTAATTTAAATCCCTGTCTGGTATTCTTGACTATGAAGATCTCCTCAAAGAGGCACAGTCCTGCCCATAGCAGAGAGGGGACCTGAATATATTTGTTCGTTGAATAGGTGGACTCTGGAAAAGAAAGTTTACATGTTCCCAACCATACCTACTTAGTTCCCTTTTCCAAAATCACCACGTAAGACTGAGAAGTGAAAAAGGGGTGAGAGGAAACTAAAGATTAGCTGATGTTCTGCCATTGGAGGTGAAGGCCAATGTTCTTCCTCTCCCTCTTAATCTGTTATGTTGCTATAACAAATTTGTGTAGAGAGGGAAACTTCAACAGCAGAAATACATTTTTCGGACTTCTGGAGCCAGAGAAGTCCAATACTGAGGGTCTGGTCTGCTTAGTTCTTGGTGAGGGCTCTCTCTTTCTGGTATAAGGTTGCCCTCTTCTGTATCCTTACATAGCTATGAATAAAGAAGCCAGAGAGTGAGAGTGAGCTACTGAGAGAGAGAGAGAGACAGAGACAGAGACAGAGAGACAGACAGAGAGACACAGAGAGACAGAGAGACAGAGAGAGACAGCGAGACAGAGAGAGAGATTTTTAAAGGCCACTAATCTCATCCTTAGGACTTTGACCTGATAACTCATTCTAACACTAATTACCTTCCAAAGGACATATCTTCGAACACCATTACATTGGTGGTTATGTAGGGGAAAATTCTAGAATAACAAACTTACAGAAATTTTACAGCAGAAGTTGAAAATCACTTAGTGGCCTGTGACTATGCTCATGCTGCCTGTCACACACACTGTTAAACTCAGTTAGCCTTGCCCACCTGTGTCCTGCTGCTTCTCCCAGATAATGTGCTAGGTCAACTTGACTGCATCCAGCAGCAATGTCTGTTTTTCTACCTAGAAAAATGCATATTGTTTTTCCTACTTGCTTCCAAGACAGACTGGCCCAATAAATGACGCATTTAACTCTGCTTGTTCCACGCAGACCCTTGTCCCTGGCTCTCAGGATGTTCCTGCCTGATGATAAGTAATTCCTTCTAAGTTAATCTGCCTAAAACAAGGCTGCTTGACAGCATATGGCTTAAACAAACTGTGTAATAACCTGCAATCAGCTTTTTGCTTCCTGCTTGCTGGTTTAAACTGAACTCCAAGTCAACTCCAGGCTGGTGATTTGGACTCAGACTCAGTTCCCCAGCCCACCGGCATTAACAAACAGGTTGCTTTTCCAAACTCTTAACTTTTTCAAGGTTTTTCCATAACAGTTAAGGCTTCAACATATAAAATTGGAGGGAATTTAAATATTCATTCCACAACCATTATTTCCATCACCTCTAGTGTTCATGCTGTTGCTACCATCATTATTTCCCAATAAATTTTAGATATTGAAGGATTTTAGAGTACTGCTTTCCTCCTTGGTCTGGAAAAGCCAAAGGGAAAAAGATAACATAAGCACGTCTGAAGCAGGGACCATCTTTGATTCAGTGCCATGCTAACCCAGATGGGGGAGGAACTGGGCCCATGGCACCCCTGTTCTGGGAGCAATGAAGGAGGCAGCTCAATCTGCTAAGACTACAGAAGTCAGGAAAGGTTCTGCCTAGCTGGAGGGGGAGGAGCGAGCATCAGGCGGGCATAATTTCTAGGCACCATCTCTTGCCTTTATGGGATCCTTTTAGCTGGGAAACCTATCAGAATGCACTCCAAAACGCATCCATGTCATTAACAGATGAATTGCTGTCTGCCTGTTAGCACAGCTGTCCTTGGACGTGTGGCACACACAAAATGAAGTGCCTTTTCCTGCTAGTTGCTTTTATCTATCTCCATGAAAGATATTTACAGGAGTCTGGAGACGAATATATTTATAACTGCCATATTTTCTAAAAGGATTGGCATCTTTCACAGAAACTCCTGCAGTGCCCAGAGAGACAATCCTAGGAAATTAGCCGTGTTAGTGCTAGGTGATACCATTATAATGAGGGGATGAACCAAGAGCTGATCCCATCCCTGTGTCCACAGCAGTGGAAATAATAAGCCACTTAGCCTAAAAGCATTTCAGCAGTAGCCTTGAACACTATATGCACTTTCAAAGCCAAGTTCTGGTAGCTTTACAAAATGTAAATTTAATGCTGCTCTGTCTATTGAAAGCCTTGCCCTATAGTTGTCAAAACAGTCAGTTATCCCTTAAAATAATTATTTGCAGATGCATTTGGTTAAAGGGATCTAAGATGAAACTAATAGCGCATTAAACCACGTGGAGAAAATCATCAAAATACTACTAATGTGTTGCTCCAGTCCCTGAAAGCAAAGAAATGTAGGCTACGAAGCCCTCAAGGGAGAGTGCTAGGCAGAGTGCATACTCTGCTAAAAGCCACGGACTAAGTCTAGTAATCCCGCCCACTTCCTCACCTTGGCTCTAAGGAAAGGTCTCACAGCAGTATACTGGGGCAGCTTAGACAGGTAAAGCAGCCCCTGTAATGATGAGTTAACTTATTGGAAACAACAAATTTTTTTATCCAGGAGCTAGGGGCTGGAATGTACCATTTAGCCAGAAAGGTTTAACTGGTTTCCTGATAAGCAACACTTTAAGTGAAAGGAAAATAATAAAAGCACAGGAAATTGTAGTTTTCCTCTCTCCCTCCACTCTACTTCACATGGTTTAGAAAGCAATTCCAGTTCTCCCTTGTCTGCTCTGCCAGCACTTCACTAGCAAGTATTTTTAAGATAAAATGAGAAACTTAACCTGTAGACAGGCTGAGAAGTCTCAGGCAGAGTAAGTGACTGATCATCAACTGGAATCAGAAGATTGTACACACAGAACAGACTGACAGTCTTCCTTAAAAGGAGTTTTTGTGTGTTTCAGGGGGTGAACTGGGCAGAAGAAGAGAGAGAAAGAAATGGAGAGTTGACACTCTGAGAGTGAAGGAACAAAGGAGAGAAGGAAGAGGGAGAGAGACAAAGAGAGAGAAAGCTAGAAGTTACTCTAGTTTCTGTCAGTATCATATTTACAAATAGGCTCAACCTATAAACCTGAGAGAGAGAGAACAGTTCAGAAACCCAAAAAGCTGAAGAAAAATATGAAAGGTATAATTTTCACTATGACTTTTAACACTAGAAACAATGACTTCTAATTTGAAAACACTAGCATAAAATTAAAAACAAATGTCAATTTTTGAGAATGTCTGCTTTGGACACATTATTGGTCCTAAGTACATTTTATCAATCAGTTGATTTTTTTAAATATTAAAGGAGCATTTCCCACTTAATGACTTCTGTAGCAAAATGAGAAAAATTATCCAATGTATTCTGTTTTCATAACATTTTCTTTTAATTTCAGCTCTTTAACATGTCACCCCTCTCCATGCAATATTCCTTGCCAACTACTTTTATTTAGCTTATGGGTTCTTTAGTATTTACTTCTTTTCACATGGTACTTCCAGTGAACATCTCCTAATTTGTCTATAACTCTTCAACACTTTCTCCACACTCTATTTCTAGCCAGCTTTTCTCAGGACACCTCTGCTGAAGTTTACCCCCTCAAAGGAGGTAAATCTCCCCTCCCTGTCTATCTTATCTGCTTTGGTCACTCCCTCCTTTCTGTTCCTTTCTGTTCCTCTATGGTCTATTACACATCAGAGTTATTTCATATGACTTAGTGCACGTCAATCATTTTATAGCACTAGTTTTGACTCCCAGGCTAAACTTCAAGCTATTCTAGGGCTGGAAAGTTATGCTATCTTTCCTTTCTACCATAATCTTATATAGCAAAAGACAGAATAAAAAAGCATATGTAAAAGAATTACTTAAAGATTTGCTTGACAGAGGAGTTTTCACAAATGAAAACTCGAAGACCCAGGGACAGCTGACCATTTTTATACTTAGATATAATGAAGAACAGAGAGCTACGTAGAATTGTCATTGGACACAAAGGAGTTGATGTGATGGTGATAGACTGACAAAGGAAAGTCAGGAAGCGATGGCCATTCACATTCTTCTGGAAGTCTCTATGTAGCGATTATTCCATCCTAGTGGAGGACTCGTCTGTAGGACATTTTCTAGTGGCCAGTTTTTACATAGGAAGGTGGAGAAAGGTTTTAGACTTCTTTTCTAGCCCTCACTATATTCTGCAAGCGTATGTACTTGGCAGGCTAAGCCACCACACTGGGGGTGTCGTTTTCTGTGCTCCAACACTAGGCAGACAGCAGTGATCCGTTCATACTTCTTCTCTGTCACACTACTTATCTTGTAATTAGGCACATGAAGCATGCAATAGGAATATTTCTTGATTGATTAAAAATCATTCCTGAATAGCATAAGAGTGCAGCACCAACAGGTTAAGTTGCTTATTTTTTTTATTTTTAAGAGGATAAAACTAAATAAAACCAAGCAAAACAAACCATTCAAAATATTGTGAAATCAACAATAGTTATCATGGTGCCTCTCCATGTTTTCAAAATAGCTGCAGATAGCTTTGGACATAGTAAAAATCAAATAGAACAGAATAGAATAGAAACAATAAAAAAAATGAATGCAATAAAGGACTTCAAAACAAGCCAATAGTTAATCCAAAACTGCTACCATAATATTTCTTGCTATCTTTGAAAAAGCTGCTCCTGCCATCAGATCTGACATAACAAAAGAAAAGAAAAGAAAATCCAACCCGATCAAACAATGGAAATGATATAGAACTTCAAAAACAAGACCATAGGGAATCACCAGTGGTTGCAGCCCTCAGAACGATATCCTCTGTCGATGTCACACTGTGTACCGCTATCCTCTGAACATGTGATCAGACCACTGGCCCTAGACCTGCAGTGTTAGTGAAACACCAAAGCACCACAGGCATCCAACTGCATTTCACCTCCATAGCTATCACCACAGCCTGTCTTTCTCTGGATAAGGCTGTCACTTATGGCAGAGGTAGTGGGGCAAGTGGGTGGTGGGTGGTATTTCTTGTTTGCCAGCCCATGTGATGGAAGAGACCGGTCTGGCTATTCCAGTCCAGCAGTGGCCCATGCATGGCACTTGTTCCCAGACTGGGCTTGCTTCCTGGGGTGGCCTTCTTCTTTCTATCCCTGGTCCACAAATGCTCATTTTCTCTTAAAAACATGTGCTAGATTAAAGAAGATGAGTACATTCATAATTTAAGCACACAAGGGTTGCATTGTAACTATTATAAATTTTTAAAAATTGGTACAAGTTTACAATACATAATGAATACATTCATCATGGGAAGTTGGTATGTGTACATATAATATTTAATTATTTTTACATCCCCTTTCCCTTTTTTTCATTTCCTCTCCATCTGTTGATTCCTTTCCCATTTGCTAACAGTCTGTCTCCCTGCCTCATATCTATCTTTTATTTTACTTTATTTTATTTTATTTTTAAATTACTTATAATTTGGGTTTCTTACGTAGGAGAGACCATACACATTTAATCTGTGTTTCATTTATTTTAATAAGCATTCTCACAAGAGTCATTTATTTTCCTGCAAATTACTCAAATTTATTCTTTTTTATGGATGAGTAATATCTTCATTGTTCATATATAGCAAATTTCTTTTTTTTAAATTTTATTTTCAGGGGTCGGGGATTTAGCTCAGTGGCTTAAATGCCTGCCTGGCAAGCGTGAGGTCGTGAGTTCGATCCCCGGTACCAAAAAAAAAAAAAAAAGCTATATTAAATTTTATTTTCAAAGGGGGTAAAACAGAACAGAACAGAACAGGACATAGGAAAGCATACATTTCAAAGCTAGACAACCAGAGATCTTCACTATCTGTCATATTGTCTCTTGTTTTCTTCCAAATGGTTGTCCATATCTTTGCACACGGGGAGCTTATACTAAATAACATAGCCAATCTTTTCACAAGATGTGTAGTACACTGGCTCCCACTTGCTAAGGGAGGCAGGGCATGGGAGGGGGGGACAGGACAACACAAGATGTTTGATTCTCAGCCCATGCCCCAACAGGCTCGGAGCCACCCACCAGAGGTGGGGGGAGCTCCTTGTTCTCCCAGCACCCCGAGTCACTGCATGGTGCAGGTCCCGAGGAGCCAGGGTCTCTCTCCTTTGGGCTGCTGAAAGTCTGCCACACTCACAGCCATCCCCCAGAGAGGGGAGAAGCTCCTTGTTCTCCCTGCACCCTGAGTCAACCACATGGTATAGCACATTTCTTTATCCATTCATCTGTTATTGGACATATAGGTTACTTCCAAAGTCTAGATATAATAAATTATTCTGCCATGAACATAGGTATGTGCATAGCTAAACCTTAATACAGTATATTCAATTCTTTCAAGAAGATACTACAAGGGGAATAGCTGAATCAAGTACAATTTTCAATTTTAGTCTTTTTCTGAGATATCTCCTAGTGATATCTATACTGGGTTTATACTCTGGATAGCAGTTTACACTGCCAACAACAATGTAGCACGGTTCCCTTTTTTCCTGCAACCTTGCCAATATTTGCTATGTTTAGAGCTCTTAGTTTTTCCCCAAATGCCAAGAAGACTGTTTCCACAGAGCATCCTGCTTACTGCTCACAACCCATCATCAGGTGGTCGCCTGGGATCCTCTATAGATCCATGCTGGGGCCTGTGAAATTCATCGTGCCCTGAAGACCCACTGAGCTTGTGGGTCACCTATGGAGAGTTGACATGGAAAGACCACTGGTAACAGTTTTAATAGCCAAAAGGAAGCTTAAGACACACACAAAAAATGCTAGTGAAGCCATCCAAAATGGTACAAAATATGAATTATCTGTTTAGCAAAGAATTGATGTCCTTGAAAAGATACTAAACCAAAACTCAGGAGCCACAGGTTTCTAACGGCATAAAAAGTCTTTTACAGAAGAATGGGCAAATGCCTATTTATGAGCCAGTTTGGTGTCCGCTCTTGCCAGGGTTTCACTTTTGCAGAGGTTACTTGCTTGTGGAACTCCTAAGTCATGGTTTTTTTCTGGGCTCTAATCGGAAACTTTTCTACAACCACGAGGACCCACCGGCACTTTCCCACAGTGCTCTATGGCTTTTGGTGTCTCCCTCACCCTTAGCTGGGCATTTCTCATGTGCTTGTTCCTTTACCTGGATGGGAGGGTAGAAAGTTTAGAAGCCTACTCAGCTGTCTGACCTTCACTGAAATGCAGGCTTCTTCCCTTAGGACTTCAGTCCTCTCCCAAGATAACTTTTGTTTGACAGACCTGGGGTCTGAGGGCCACCGTGGTCCACAAGAAATTTGGCTTCATTTTCAAAATTCCCCTGGTGCTATATTTGGATCTGCTGATTTTCCCTTCCATTTCCCTTCCCACATCTGGCTTTTTGTAGCTCTCATTTCATTGTACCTGTACTTTTTCAGAGTCCATCCTGGAATTTCTCTCTCGTTTGCTGCTGCCACTTAACTGGCCACAATGGAACCACCTCTGTCGTCATTATAAATCTTAGCTTGAACATTTCAGTGGTTCAGGCTTTCTCCCCAACCTCTCTCCAGCATTCTCACCCCATTCCCAAGCACTCACTGTAACATACACACTCATGGTGATTATTTTTAATGATTCTATCATATTATTTTCAACACAAAGTTGCTTTAATATAAGTTGTTTTTTAATATAACACTCCAGATTACCCTGCAATACTCCATTATTTACAATTGCAACAATTATTTTGCAACTAGCTTCAAAAAATGATTAAACTCATTCTTCTTAATGGGCAAATCAAACAGCAGTGACCTGTGCAACCACGTTGCGGAGCGGAGCGGCTTTGCTGCTGACCTTGTTCCCAGTGCAGCTGCACTCTTCCCAGCAGGTGGGAAGGGCCAAACCCTTGCTGAGGTTTTCGGGCTCTTGGTGACACTGGTGCTTGGGCTCTATTATTCCCTTTCTTTCCTTCTAGTTCCACCATCTTGGCATTGAACAGAGATGGGCGCCCCTGCCTGGAATCAGCAATGAAACCTGACTTGCTGGATTAATTTGCTTCTACTAGTGTAGTGTCTTATTTAATTCAAAGTTGCCTGGGACTCTTGTTTTAAATTCTTCCCTTTAGGAGATAAGCTTCTCCTGGCCTGATTCAAAGTATATGTTTTGAAGGGTTTTATACTTGGACTCCAGGAAGACCTTTAAACCCCGTTGGTTCATTGTCTCTACACTTTGTCCTGAAAGGCTTTCTGAAGGACTGAGACCATTTGCCATTAACTGGGACACTTTGCCTACGACCTTCGTTTTTACTTTTAGTTACCTCATATGTTCCACAATATCACTTGAACCTAGCCATATCTTATTACCCAGATTGCTCCATAATATTATTAAAAGTTAGGATTTAAAAATTCTTTATTGAACACTATTTTGACAGGACCATTTCTCTATTCCCAGTGTAGATCTTTTTTTTTTAAACCTTACACTTGAAAAAAAAAACCCTTATACTTGGATTATCAAAATATATTCTGCTATTTAAGTCTTTGAATGAAAACTATTTTCTTTTATTAATTTCTAAATATAGCATCAACATTTAGAAAGACATTGAAGTTCCTTAATTTGGAAGTTAGATTTCTGGCAGTTCAAACTTCTGGACAGAGCTGTGAGCAAGCTTTCAAATATCTTCCTGACACCACCCTTAGAACATGCAGTGTTGAAGATTCAAAGTCACCAACAAAATTTTCTTCCTTCTTGCATCTTGATTTACCAAGGTAAGAGACTATTTAGTAGAACCTTAAAAGGCTTCTACTGAAAATGTTTACAAAATCTTAAAGTTGTTTGTTTGGACAAGTATTTAAAATGTTATCCCATGAAATGTAGTAACCAAAGCAGTTGCTATTTTCCTGATTGAACAATTGATGAAATGATAATTCTGGGAATCTAAATATTTGTTCCTAAACTCTTGAAGTTTTTTCATAAGTACCTAAGATGTTAGGGAAAGATTACTCAAATACTGTTTGAATACCTATGTTCAGATAGTTTTTGTCTTAAAACTTTAAGGTTTATTAAATTACTTTGTAAATTGCTCTGTTTATGGCTTAGTAATTTAATCTGTAAAATTATTAATTACCGTCACACACCACTGTCCTAAGATGGAGAACTCTGGTTCTAAGTGGGGAGAAAAATTCCCTGCCACCTCATTCTGCCTGCTGGCCGTATCTTCTGGGAGCCTCACGGGATAGGGGAAGTGTGATGCAAGAACCTGCGGCTCCCTCCTAACATTGTCCCTCCACTGTGAGCCTTTGAAGCTCAGGCAGTACCTCTGAGCTTTATTTAACCCCTGGGACATTTTTGTTAAATGAGGCATGAAACACTTAGGGTCCTGTGTGTGTGTGTGTGTGTGTGTGTGTGTGTGTCTGTAAAAGAGACAGAGATGAGAAGGCAGGCAGAAAGTGACCTACTCTTACCTTTTATTATGTAAAGGATTGCCATTAAAATCAACACCTGTAGAATCTGATTCACTAGAAAATAATTATGTGAATCCACAAAATTGGATTAATTTATAGTAGCAATTTTTCTTAAATATCTAGATACTAGAAATAGTGACTTGTTTCTCTAGAGAAAACATTTTCTCTGTAACTTTAATTTAAATGTTATGTAAAGGTGCTAATATATTACCAAGAGAAATTACAAAATTTATTTTTAAGGTTTATTAAAATTATCTAAAGTCATTAAAATTTAGGAAAGATGGTGGAGTGCTATGAGACACTGAAAAAAGATTAAGCCTTTGATGATATATGTTTTATAAAAGAATGGAATTTGATTATACTGCTTACATGCAGCTTAATTTTGAAAATCTATTCTTGACCTGCCATCTCTAGGAGATTTCAGTAAGACTTTATGTCGTAAGTTATTTGAGAGAAAAGTAGAGAATGTGGTAGATCCTTGAAGGTGTTCATATGTCTATCATTTACTGTCTTAAAGATTTTACTTTTACTTTCATCAGTACTAAACAGAGAAAAAAGATTTTTTTTTCTTTCAATCAACAGTATTAAAGAAGGAACTGAAAATGAAGAAAAAGAAAATGAGAATATGATTGATTAGTAAAAATGTTTTTCTTTTTAGCCATTTAATATTGTAAAGGTAAGATTGCATTGAGAAATAAGATTAATGAGATGTCATTGATGGAAACCATACATAGAAATTTGACATTTATTGAGGTCTTGGTTTTGACTTTTAAAAGTCATTTTAAAAATAGTATCATGTCTAACTGAAGACATGGATTATCAATTGACAAACATGAAACTGAAGAAAGTTTATTTATCCAGTTAAGTTAGGCTGGTATGCTAAGTCCCACCAAAAACTTAGCTAAAAGAGAGCTGTGATTTGACATTATGATTGTGAGAATTCAGCAGAAAGTCAGCATGGGTGAGAGTACAGATGATCTTAGTATTTTTGTATTTGTGCATAGTGAAAATCTTTGAACTCAATCAAATGATCTCATGACCACTCACCATTTCTATTAAGGAATTGGTGATTAAATAATGGACAAATCAATTATTATTCTTCTAGGAAAATTGTCTTCTACCTTCTCTAATTTAAGAAAATAACAAAAATAACACAAAGAGGGGGGTGGATCACATGACAACAGGAATCTTCTACAGGTTCATCATCCCAAATCAAGTAATTGAAAGTCTGAAATGCTCCAAAACCTAAAATTTTGAGTGCGACATGATATCACAGTGAAAATTCCTACAACTTACCTCATGTGATTGGTTACAGTTAAAATGTAGGTTTACTAAAAATATTGTGCAAAATTACCTGCAATCTGTGTGTAAAGTATATATGAAACATAAACGAATTTCATTTTTAGACCTGGGTCACATCTCACAGTGCTTCATTATATAAATGCAAAAGTTCAAAATGAAGAGAAAAAAAAGGAAAAAATCTAAAATCCAAAACACTTCTGGTCCCAAGCATTTCAGGTTTCTATTTGTGCTATATCTTACTCGTTCATTTTGTATGGAAGCCCTTCCTACTTGACTGCAACTTTGTGCAAGCTAAGAACACAGTAAATTGAGTCCATTAGTATGAATCATGTACTGGCACCTTACATGTTATATTAGTTCACTGGATAGAGCTCAGGAGAACATAAGCACAATATGATTTTGTCACCTTTTGAAGTGACATCCTATAAAATTTTTCTATTTCTGGCAGATTCTGCCCAGGCATAAATGTTGTAGATCAAATAATCTAACCTATGATGCAATGGAAATATGAGAATGCCTCATCTTCTGCATCTTCAAGGTACAGTATTTTTATATTTGTCTCATCAAAACAAACACATACAATAACTGTTTGTCTAAGTACCTCATAGTCATGTTTCCTTCATTAATAGAAACGTACATTGCAGAGTTGCACATCAGACAAACTACAGGATGAATAGGGTTCTAGGATGTGAAAAGCTAGTTTTGTATGCCAAACAATCAGTACCTTTCTCTACTAAATATAACACAAAGTTTGTTCCTTTTCTGGCTTTCTGAAGTCTGAAAGCCTGCATGACAGGAAGTCATTGCAAAGATTAGATAAAATTGTTTAAGATATTCTTGTTTCCTTGGATAATATCTCACAGTTCTTGCTAATGAATCAAAGCATGAGATACAATGATGTGTATTGAAAATATCACAAAATATGAAGAATAACAAGAATGGTGTTTTTAACCGCTAATATGCTACAAACTGAGCAGTTTGCTAAATTCTACAAAAAAACTCCAGAAAAGGTGCTGTGGAACTGAGGACTGGGAGTCAGACATTTCTCATCATTAGTAAGAAGTGAAATCAGGACAGCTGTCTGACTACAGAGCTCACACTGTAAATCTTTATGATGCAATGATGGTAGCTACCATTTATAAAGCTGTGGAAATGTGCTGATTTGATTCTAAGTGTATTTATGTGCGTTTACTGAGTCATTCCTTACAATAACTCTATGCCTATGTCTAGTACTGTTTTTCTCATTTTATAAATGAGGAGATAAAGGTATATGAAGTTTGGAAAACTTGCTCAAGGTCCTATACTTATTCACTGTGAATTTGGAATTTAAATCTAGGCATCTAGATCTAGAAACCACTCCTCATTAACTACTAAGTTATTCATCACTGCCTCTTCAAATTTCTTGGAGCTTCATGCAACTAACTCTTTTGCTTCAGCGAGAATTTCCATTATTGTATAACTGACTTTGTGCATGTATTTTCTTGCATACCAACAATGTTGGGTTTCATTTCCCACCCACTATAAAAATACAAAAACACAAACCTGAGATAATTCTAGGAGCCTTGAACTTCAGAACACTGAGTAATTCATGGGAAACACTGACTTTGGTCCCATGGAACTCTTTTGATGAAATGACTTCACTAAACCTCAATTAGCTCTTTTATACCTGTTTCTGGTATTGAGACAGGTTGATCGCCAGGAGAAGTTACCTGTTCCTCAATGAAGGTGAAGCCATTATTTCAAATTGGCTTAGCCCTGGAAGTGATTCTGATCCTGTCTTGTGTTGTGATTTTTATGATCACAAGTATAATCTATATAAGAAATCTTCCAAACATGCAACCATTCTTCCTCCATGAGTTGACATACAACATTTAAAACAAAAGAAAATAAAACACAAAACCATGTACGTCTTCATGCTGTGTTGCCCTTATTTATGTTTTCCTGCAAGCATGCCCTCCTTGAAGCTGTGTAACTTGCAGGTTGTTCCATGCTGTTAGGAAGTAGCAATTTTGCTGTTTAGAAACTTGTGTGATTTCACAGCTCTCTTTTTCTGGGTAGTTAGATGCACTTTCATATTCCTAAAAGCTAGAACAATTCCTAGAAGATAAAGCACACATAAAAAACAAGATAGTGGCATCAAGAAATTTTCCTTTCCTGAATATTTTTAATCAGATCATCTGTTTGTATTTCATTTTTCAAACCATCTTTATATTCTACATACCTTGGATGGTGGTGATTCCCTGGACTACAAAAGGCATATTTGAAGTGTTTCTGAATAATTCATACTGAATTCAGTGTGCAGAAACTGGCATTATTGGGGTATGCATATTAATTATTCATATGCAAATTAAGGATCATAGGGCTCTGCTCTGTTGGAATGTGTGTCTTGCTGTCTTTTCTAAAGTAGTACATTTCTTGTACCCTTATGGTATCATTTCTTTATATAACATTTTCTATTCGCCCAACAAATGACTAATCATATTAAGATTCTAACTTTTACATTAGCTAAAGAAATTATGAATGGGTAAAGAAGGAAATTTTTAATGTAAAACTATTATACTTTGTGGCTCATTTTTTTTGGTCCCCAGAAGCAAAATAGATGCCTTCTTTGATGTTTTTCTTTACAAGCCGTATATTTTAAGCATTTGCCTAGAAGTGTATTTCTTGAATTTGAACATTTTCTTTTTATACCTATTGATTTTCCTCTAAAGCAATACTTAATGAAATATAATTCCAAAGTAAAGATGCAATATTGTTCACTTAGTTATGACCTCCAACCCAGAAGACTTCCTTCCTACAGGGTGAGTCTCACTGAGAGAGATGAAGTCAACTGAGATAATGATGAAGTGTCGTCATTAAAATCAGTGATCTAAGAATACACTGTATTGCAAATATCAAAGTACTGTCTGAAGTATATGTGGAGTTCTCTTGAACTTTAGAACTGACATATGTCTTATTCTTAAGTCATCCTAAACCACTAATGCCCAAGAAAGGGGATGATATCAAGGCAATTTAAACTTGTAGCACCTGCAAGTTTTACATGACAATTATCAAATGGAAGCCAAATGTTATGTATTAAAAACTGGTAGTCAACTTAACACCAGCTGGATTTCATCACCATGGTGCTGAGAGTAGATGTTTCACCTGAGGAAAGTACCAGCATAAATGGAGATGTGGAGAAGGAGAAGGAAATGTGTTGAGGCATTAATGCATTGCTTTGAAATGTATTGATGCGTTATGGGTTCTCCTACATGTTGCTGTTTGAGCCATTACGTTCTCCTAGAGAAGCTCTGGTCCTCACATTGAGCATTGCTTCCTGGCTCTGGAGAGGAAGATGTGTGCCACTTAGTCTCCAGGATGAACTCCTCACGCTGGCTTCCTGGCATGTACTTGACTGTGCTTATCGTGGGAGGAGCTCAGGGCCTCCGTGTCACTGAGGATGGCTATGGTGCTTTTCAGGACAGCCCTGGTCTTTGTGGTGAGTGTGACTTCTCAGTTCCAGTGCAGAACCCTCAACCTATTAGCACAGCTCCTTCACCCTGCTGGCATAGACCGTCTAGCTTCCACCACTGACCTTTGGGCCTTCCCAGTATGGATCCCTAAAAGAGACTGGCGTGAGTCCCTCTTGTGGGCTCTAGACCTCCAGTTGGACTTGTAGGAGGCATTGTCATGAGCTCTGGGTCTTCATCTGGACTCATGTGGGACATTGCTGTGGGAATCAGGCCCTTGGCTGAATATTCTATGTCTTTGGTGTTGTGGATAGATTTCCTGCATTTTCTTGTGTTAACTCTGGGTGACCATCATAAAAATAATATTATGAACTCCATGTCCTGATTTTAATTGTTCTCTGCACAATCCCTGACTACAACACCAAAGATCACGGGAAGGGAAATAAATGCTAAGGACATCTGCTGTGGGCCTTCATTTTTAAGTCATCCTTATAATAAAAAATGCTGAGCCAGTATCTAGGTTTTTAATTCATTTCTGGCTACACCTATATGAAATTTTAAATTGAAGAAAGATGGTCTTTGGCAGAAACACTGCTGTCATTTCACCTTTTACACTGATTTTCTTGTCTTCTTGGGTGGCTTTCTCAAGTCCCTTAAACCCACAATGGTTTCTTTCATTTTCCTCTGCTATCAAGGTTGCACTCCATAAAAATGTATTCTTACATATCAACTCTAAAAATGTACCACGTTCCACAGTGCTCACCACATCATCTTCACTGAAAAAATGCTAAAGGTGCAGGATCTACCAGTCAATCAGTTCCTAGAATTGAAGGAAATAGCAATCATAAGACAGACACATTCTTTACTCAGAACCTACGCTGCGTCATCTGAGCTTGATGGTCACCCAGTCATGTAACTGATTTGGAAAAGAAGAAAGGAAGAAAGAGGGAGAAAGAGAGAGAGAGAGAAACAGAGAGAAAGACAGAGAGAGAGAGAGAAAGAAAAAGAGAGAAAGAGAGAGAGAAAGAGAAAGGGAGAGAGAGAAAGAGAGAGAAAGAAAAAGAGAGAGGAAGAGAAAGAGAAAGAAAGAGAAAGGGAGAGAAAGAGAAAGAGATAAAGAGAGAGAGAAAGAAAGAGAGAGAAAGAGAAAGAGAGAAAGAGAGACAGAGAAAGAGAGAGACAGAGAGAGAAAGAGAGAGGAAGAAAGAGAAAGAAAGAGAAAGAGAAAGAAATAGAAAGAGAGAGATAAAGAGAAAGAGAAAGAGAGATAAAGAGAAAGAGAAATAAAAAGAGAGAAAGAGAGAGAAAAAGAAAGAGAGAGGGAGAAAGAAAGAGAAAGAGAGAAAGAGAGAAGAGAAAGAGAGAGAGAAAGAGAGAAAGAGAAAGAGAAGAAAGAAAAAAAGAAAAAATTAGTTGGAGATGACAGAAGGGGAGAAAATAAATCTTGTTAATAAGATATACATAGATTAAAACTGATTTATTTGGATTTTTAATACCCTAAATGTAATGAAATATCATAAAGATAATAGTATTTAATTTGGGAACCAAATATATTTGTTAAAATTAAGACCAGCACTAAATTAAAAGCAAATAATGTAGGTGTAAGACATTATCCCCCTTTGTCTTTAACTAATACTTCTTCACTTTACACAGATGTGTGTTCAGTCCTGAAACAGTGTCTTTCTCTTTCTAGAATTGGTGTCCAGCCCGTGCTGTTTCACTTCACACCTTTCACTGACTGTCTCACGGTCATCAGGGGAATCCTGTAGAAGGTCCTCAGGGGAGTGAAGCACCTCACAGAAAGAACGAGTTGAGATGAGCCAACAAGGACAGCAGACAGGCTTTGTGTCCTCCTGTGTTTGACTGCGCCCTCCACACTGTTTTCTGAGATGAGGATTTTATGGTCTGGAGTGCTGACTCTGGTTTCTAACTACGATTTCCCTAACAGAGCCACTATGTGGGAAGCTTGTTATAGATTTTATTAACCATCAATTTCCTTGTTCCTCTGATTAGGAATGACTGTCATGAACCGATTGACAGTATGGTAGAATCCTTAACTGATTCACATTTCTCCATAAAATTCATCTGCTGCTACTCTAGTCAGAAAACTCCCATCCTGTTTTGGGTTTCCAATTTTTCCTTTTTCTTTTAAATCCTTACCTTTTCTTAAGTGATCATAGTCCAACAATTTTCTCATGTTTATGGTCCTGACAGAAGCCACAAACTGACTCTTCTTGCTGTGTTACCTTAATTTTACATTGTTGCACTGTTTTACTTTTTCTTTTTCCCAATTTCAGCATTAGCTATAAAAACAGTTTTTAAACCTTACACTAATTTTGTGAATTTTCCAACTTCAAAAAGAGTGAAAAACCACAAAGTCATGATTTCCATGTTAGTTTAATTTTATTCAGTATAGGGGCTCAGAATACTTGTTATTTGATTTTACTAACAATAGAAGTAGAGATATGGTTCTGATATTAATCATGGATAAGGGTGCTTATGCTTTGAGCAGAACAAGATAAGGAAGCAGAAGAAATACTGTATTTTTTCTAAACTTTTTGATTTGAATTTGTTTTAGTTCAACAAGTATGTAATTAAATTACTGTTATGCTATACAGAGGTGAGAACAATTTTAACTAACATAAAGAACCAAAAATAAGGAAAACAAAATCCTAAATCAAGGCAGAATAATATTGGCTTTCTAACAGGCACAACTTGAAACTATATAAACACAGAAGAAAGAGAAATTTACTCAAGAGGAACAGATGAATAACTTTACAAAATGTACGGTATGATTTTACTTTCAAGTGTGGACAAAACATTGAGATAAGAAAAATGACCATTACACAAGCAAAAAACACGATGTGGTTGGAAGTAATGAAAAAGGATAATGACAAATGATGGAAGAATAATTAGTCTCTAGTAAGTGTGAGAAGACACCTACAGAGGGGAAACAGGAAGACTCTGGATGCCAATAAAGAATTTGAAAAAACAAATAATTGAAAAAGAAGCAATGTAAGAAGCAGTTTAAATGCATATGAAATTATAGTTTGTGCACTTATTTATATAAATATTATAAAAAATAAGGAACAGGGTAAGTCTTTTATCTCATTTAGCTGTGCTTACCTCAACTGCAGCAGTACTGAGGCTCAAGAATATCTGTGTTTACTTTTCAAATAAATGAGAGGTAAATTATCTCTTTTATTTTTACTGAATTAGTTATGCTATGTAATTTCTTATATAACCAGTCATCAAGAAATTCTAAAGGGTTTTGTTTAATTCCTAGAGCTTCTTTCTAAAGCAAAGCTACCATAGTTTTCTAAACCATATTCTGAGCCCTCTGAAACAGCTTCTGTACGATTTTCTTTTTCTTCCTAAGTACACTTACTTTTTAGAAATCCACTCTTTTGGCAGTGCTGTTATGACCTCAGACTCTAACTTAGCCCCCTCAGCGCTCTTCAGTATTTCTGACGAAATATTTTAGGATCCTTCTTACATTTCCACATAGTTTAGAAATAAGCTTCTTATGAATATATAAACCTTGACTATCTAAATTTTGTTGTTTTTCTGTTGACAGTGAATTTATCTTAATAGACACAGTTGAATTGTCTTTAATCAAGCCATATTATATTTTGTGATTCAGGTTAATCAGAGAATACAAAAATAATTTAATAATTAGGTTTCTTCAATGAAAAATAATTAAGCAGTTCAAAAATTAAGTTGCTGGTTAACTTTCATGGCTCCTAACCGTTTATGGAAAATATATACTAGCTGTCTGAAGACCTCCAGTTTTTTTCTCTTAATATGGCTTTGGCTTCACTACTATTTTTTTGGTACCAGGGATTGAACTCATGACCTTGCACTTGCCGGGCAAGCACTTATCCTGCCAGGCAAGCACTTATCCCTCTGAGCTAAATCCCCAGCCCCACTACTGGTTTTATCAAAGTCATACTCCCTGGGGTTTAGTAATCAGAATTTAGGTTTACAATCAAAAAGTGAAAAGATATCACAAATAAAAAAAAAAAAAGCTTTGCCTATGTCTAAAAACTGATCATTAGTTGTAAACAAATCTATTTAAAAACAATGAGAAAGGCAGGAAAGATACATGGTGTTATTGTCTGGTTTGACTGAGATCAGTTTCTTTACTAATTCTCTTCTGAAATCTTGGATTTTAAGGCCAATTATAATTAACAATTCAGAAGTGCATTCTAAATACCCAAAATGTGAGGTTTTCTGAAAGGAGTTTTGTTATGGATAGTTTGCGGTTTGCTATTTTGCCTTTCCCCTGACATTTTGTAGATTTTTACATCATTTTTTTTTTCCAAGAAGCAAAATTAAAGAAAAACACTGCTGGCATCAAAATTCCAGCTGAACTACATTTACTTTGATTTACCTCCTAAATAGACTCAATGTCTACAAGCAATGTGAACTAGAGAGCTGAACAATTAGCTACTGAATATTGTCCCTGGAGCTATTATTCTCTCAGTTGTTTCTTAGTATCATGATTATGAAAGCAATTACTTTTTCTTTTCTAGTATACATGTAACTATATCACAATCCCTGTGGCACACATATTTGATAAAAAAATGATTTTGGGGTGGTAGAATTTTATTGCTGGGAAAACACAGCTTCTGATCTTGCTCCAAAAATAAAAAACTTAAATTCACGCATATCTGTCATATCTTGCCTGAAAGCTACAAAAGAGAGTGCTTACAATTTCTGACAGGATATTTCAAGTTGTGTCTCTGAATATATTTTCAGTGGAGGAGAAAAATATTTTGGATTTATGTTCTGGTCATCCTATAAAAATGAGATAAAATGTCTACCACCTGAAATTTGGTTCATTATTGATGATATCACTCATGCCCCAACCAGATATGCAAAACATTTGGTGCTCGCAAAATGTGTTTCTTTGACAGTACAGAAAAATTTGCAAGCAAGTAGAAACAGCTAAGGAAAATTAGTTTGGAGGTGTATAGTGATCTGGGTGAGGGCACATGCTACTGGGGTTTATATGATTTGAATTTACGAGCACTGACAGCAGGAGTGGGCTTTCTTACCAATTGTCCCAGTGCCTGGCAGAAAGGGAAGAGAGAGGAACACAGTTTAAAACTTCAACAGTAACACTGCTTCCAGGCTCTTTATTATCATTAATTTATATTAATCCCCTCTTAATATTTGATATCAACTTACAGTTCCAACTTTGCAAGACTCTTGGAACTCTACTAGTGGTTGACCAGAAGTGATGTATATATTAAGGTGAAGCATTTAAATGACTTATAAAATTAAGCGATTGATATCTATAATTGATATAGATCTACAACTGATATAGGGGAATGAAATTCCTGACCTATTATGTCTGGTACAAGTTTGTGTTCTCTAAAATCAAAGAATAAATTTTAGGAACAATGGAGATTAAAAGCAGAATATATTTGAGAGAAAGCTTCTGTCTGAAGAGAGACAGAAAGGGTCCTAAGGGGGTTGCCCAGGACTCTGCTTTTTCCAGAGACTTTTATAGAGTAAAACCTTGGGTTCAAGGTGGGGGATGACTGGGAGCTCACAAGGCGGATGGGCATAAGGTGGGACATAACTATAGTTAGCCAGTAAGATCGATAGTTCAGGTAAAATTGATTACATTAGGGACAAATGGGGAAGCCAGTCACATAGAAAGCAGGCATTCTTACGTAGCAGTGACTCTTCCCTAGGGGGATGGGAACTATTTAGGGTATCAATCTTCAGGATATGGGTGCATTTGTGTGGTCTTTTGTCTTGAGGCCTGGCCCACAGCAGGACATGTCAGCTTCCTGGCAGTTTCCAGGTATTTGTACTGGCTCTATTGAGGACCTAGCCCTGTCTCACTGCCTATAATAATTTTAACTAACTAACTCAGCTGCTTGCAATACAATGACAATTATTTGGCTTAATGCTTTATTTTATTGTACTCTTCTATTTTAGGATGTTTATTGCAAGTTTTGATGCAAAGCAATGTTTTTAAAATTTTGTTGTACCTATAACTCATTTGGAAATCTTGCTAGACTGTTTCTTGGAGCTTCTGATTGAATAAGTCGGAGTGAGACTGGGTAATTTGCATTTCTAATGAGTTATCTTAACCGTGTTGACATTGTCAGTCCAGGAACTGCACTTCCAGAATGTTTAATTTAGACATTTTAGGTTTTATACTTTTGTTTCCCAGAGTCTTGTTCCTTTGAGGATATTCTTCTCTTTGAAAAATAGTGTGAGTTGTTCATATCAAAAGGCAAAAACTTTTTAATGGTGATTTTAGCTTCAAAATTTCTTATTTTCTAGTGTAGTTATAAACTAGACTGGCAAGCCATTAATTCTCATTATTTTATTTTAAGTCATTGCTGTTAAAATACATTGTAGCTTGATAAACTAAATTGTGACATTGAAAACGTACACAAAAATGGGTATGATTTGTGACACACTTTATTACTCTGGAGGTAGGTCGTGAACAAGACTGAGTAGGTACATTGAACTTGTGGTCCTAGAAATCTTTGCTGGCAATGAATAAATTGCATTTCTACTTGCAATTACATTTTGTAACTTTTGAATTTCATCTTAAACTTCTTCAGTTTCAGCATTAGAATACTGACATACCGAGGTGGAATGGCAGATAGAAAGAACATCGTATTGAGTCAACAGATACACATTCAAGACCAATTTTCCTACCAATTTTAAATGTGATTGTGTGCCACTTGAACCTGCTTGTGAAAGTATTTGGGGAATATTTATGAAAAAAGTCAGATAATAAATGTTTCAGAGTATGTGGGTTATAGGATTTTAGCCGAAACTGCTGAACATCACTATGGTAGCACAAAAGCCTCATGCATGGGTGTTCCAACAAAATTTCATAAAAAACATGGATGACTGGGTTTAATCCATGGGTTATATTTCAACTTTTGATTTAAACATAGATTTTGTTTATCTTCTCTTACAAAAGGATTACTTTGGATTCAATAGTTTTTAGTTGCTTCCTAGCTGCAACCGTTCTGTGATTCTGTAGCTTCAGTTTTGATCATCTCCAGTGATTTCATTGTCAGATGGATATGAGTACTTGCCTATCAAATTCACTTTCTATATAAACTGCATGATTCAATGGAAAGAGGAATTTAAATACATTTTCATATAGATGATATTTTATATAGTCTAGCAAATGGCAAAAATAATTACTAGAAATTATTTTAAACAAATAGAACATTTCAGAAAATATATTTGATTATTTGTTAAGTAGTAGAAATACTATATATAGTCAGTATTACTGTAACAAAAAGTCACATGGGGGTTAGCTCATACGGAAACAGATATAGGGTTTAGAATACAGGATCGTTATTTTGAACAAGATGCAAGGTTTAAATTGAATATGATGTGAGATTTAAAACCTTAGAAGGAAAAACACAGCATTCAACCAAGAAATGAAACCACCAGGAGGAATCAGAATCTAGGTATCAGCAAAGATTCAGTGTCCAGATAAAAGGCTGGGAGCACTTATGCAAGCATCCATTTAGGGAACAGATTCACAGACCATGAGGTACCAGTCTGCAGAAAGATGAATAGGCATTTCTTCAGTAGGGTTTTACTTAAAGAGCAGAGAATGGATTAGGAACCATTTGACTGACTGCAGGAGTTTCCCTCTAACTCTTCCAGTTTGGGGCATCATTCCTCAGGGGGTTTGTAGTGTTATGAACTCTGGAAAGTACAAAGGACTGAGCAGTAGGTGGGTCCTGTGAACACCAAGGAAGAGGTAGAGACAGAACTCAGAACCATTACGGTCTGAATATTATGCCCATTGTCTACTGGACTCCTCTGCTCTTGGAAAAGCAGGGTGCACTGTCTGTCTACCTTTCATCAACCTTGCCGGACAATGCCTGCGTGTTGAAAGTGTCAAAGACAATTTGGATCCTTACTATTACCTATGTGATAACAGACAATGGTAAGCAGTAAATTTTTGTTAGATTTGTTTTGTTTTAAAATATTGCCCCATTCCTAAAATAAAACCCAGTACTTAGCAAACTAATTCCTTCAGGTAAATTTTAAAATTATTTGAAAACTCTAATAAAATAAAATAAATTGAAGTAGCCAGCCACACTTGTAGTCCTAGGTACCCGGGAGGCTGAGGAAGAAAAAAGAAAATTAGAGTGTAGCCTGGGGAATTTAGTGAGACCCTGTCTCAAAATAAAAAGTGAAAAAAGCTGGAAATGTAGCTCATGAATAAAGCACCCCCAGGTTTGACCCTTAAGAATCAAAGAGACAGAGACGGAGAAGCAGAGATTGAAATGAAAGACACCGTTTGCCCTCAATGGTGTCTCACATCTTCTGCGTTTTAATTGTGGAAGACACGATGCCATCAGTTCAACCTGTTACTCTCTACAGAATCCGTCTCCAGCTGTAAAATTCAAGTAATCTGTTGAAATAGTATTAAACTACAATGAAGAGGAAGACTTTCTATTTGATGTTCCAGCCTAATTTAAAAGTGAAGGCTCATTTTTTTTCTTGTGTAGTTACATTCCTATTTGATTTTTTTAAAAAATTATTATGGTTGGGCAAACTGCAATCAGATTTATGTTAAGTAACAAAACTTGGGTTTACTATGTAAATTCATTTCTACTCACATGTGAGGCACACATACCATTTATTTCCTTCAAATGTAAGAATCTTAAATTCTAATTCTAGTATCTCACATAATCTATAATGTGTGCATAAGAATTGTCACAGTCTCATCAAATGCAAGTTTAGAGCTAAGAATATTTCCATAAATATAATCTGTTTAAATAACAGTAACAAATCAATCAAAATATCAATATAGTGTAGATTTTTAGTATCATGCATGAAAAAAGAAATCCTTCTCAGTCCCTCTTTTTCTTTCCTGGTTTCCCTCATCTCAACATAATTTTGCCAGAAAATGTTTTCTAACCTAAAGACATGATTTTTTCCCCCGATCGACATCTTCCACTGTAAGCACGCTGCCAAAAGGGCACCTTCTATCTAGCTTTCATGTTCCACATGCTCTTCTCCCCACGCCTTTCCCTCTGTTCATTCTCCTCTCTCGCCACTTTCTGTCTTCTGGTGCTGCAGAAAAAAATAACACTGCATTACTTTTCATCCATCTCTCCGCACTTCCACCTGCCAAACAAACAAGCAAAAAAACTCTTCCCAAATTCATTTCCAATGGGTAAATTGTTTCTTTCACTTCAAATGTGTTCTGTATTGACCAGCTTAGACATTTCTAGAATGTGCTTTATATTTCAGCCCTATTATTTGGAATTCTTCAGAATATTTTCTGACTCTCACTAACAGAATATAACTACTTTTTCTTGTTTCCAGTTTCAGGACATAGAAACACTATGAGTGGCTCATCTTGTGATTATTTTAACGCGATGTGCGGAAATTGAAGCTGTGTCTCTCTGGTAGTTCATGTTGTAAGATCACTGAGGTTTTATAACCTAGGCCACTGTAAAGAACATTTACAGAGTGGACGGTCTTGGAAGTTCATCACCTGTGTCCTCCTGAGGATAAAAGTCTTCCTCCCTACAGGTGTTTTATCTCTCTTCCCCAGATATTTGGATGATCATGGCTTCTAGCAGCTACAACAGCTAAGGGTCCCTCCAAGATGAGTGCCTCCATCTGGGATGTAAATCTAAGCACGCACCGGCGAGCATCCGCTCACATCCCACCCTCTATGAGGAGAGCAACCTTTGGGACCAGGGTATGTTCCTGCTGCTGTTCTTCGCTATGATAGACTATTGCTGACTCAGGGATCCTTATTGTATGCAGAACAGGGTAAAACTCAGAGCCTTCACAGTTTCTGCCTTTATAAACTCAGGAAATGACCTAGTTCCTGCCATATAATTAGCAAACATTTAGCAAATAGATTAAATTTATAAGATAAAATGAATGCTAGTTAGTGAAGGTCAAAGGAAGACTTTCATTGATATATGTACATAGCGTTAGTGAACCTGAGTGATACTGAAAATTACCACAATGGCTACTGATGTTCTGTGTTGCAGCACCTGCTTCTAGGAGATCTGGACTTTCCACTCTCTTTGGACAGCTTTATAATTTGTCTTAAAAACCAATAGCAATGCAAATGAATCCTTATCCTGAGAAAAGCAAATTAAATGGGTTCTGTGGCTATTGATCAAGTTTTCATCTGTTTGTAAATTTGTGTCAGCCTTGCAGATTCCTAAATGGCCTAAAGTTTCTGTTCCCTGCATTTATACAAGGGCCCTTTGGAGTACCATTTGAATTACTTCTAATGTCTTCTTGGCTTCCTCATTAATGTTGTTGATAAGAATCTTGGATATATGATCATGTACAACTGTAATTATGGCATGATTTCATCTTTTTAAAAAATTATCTTTTAATACTAATGATGTTTTCACATTACAAATTATATAAGAATTATCAGTTTGTGTTTGCATGTTAAAGAGCTTTTCCATTTTGCTGTTCTAGACATTTTCATTTGTATTTTTCCCCAGATTTTCCAGATCTAGAGATCACAGGATGTCTTTAGTGACTGCAATATTTAGCTTACTCTGTACTTTATTGTTTAGTATGAAATGTAGATTTCATGGGATTTAAATGGTGCTGGAAAAAATATATAAGATACAAACCACAAATGACAACTCACATTAACCTTTTTTTCATTATAGACACAATAATATCAGCTTTAATTTTGTAAAACAAATAAATGATACCTTTTTAAAAGGGAGTTTGAATGCAGCCAGCATGGAAAATGTCCTGTGAGAATGAGTCGCACTCATACCGGGACATGACTGAGCACAGAGAAGGGTCGTGATGCTGCCTGCAAATCTTGACCAAAGCAGACTTAGCTCCAGGAAATTATAAGAATGTTGTTCACACACACAAAAGTATGTATTCCAAAAATGAGATTAAGGGATGGAAGTCTTAATTCCTATGATTATACAGATTTACCATTTTATTCGGAAAATGTAAACCAAAAAATATCAAATACAAAGAGATATTATCATATTGCAAAACAACAATACAGTAACAGGTGCCTTTAAAAAAATGCACAACAAAAACTATCCAGTTTTTGCTAGGTTTTCACTAATATCCAATACCTATTTCAGGATCCAAGATTTTATATTGAATTTACATATTGTGTCTTCTTAGTCTCCTCTGGTCTGTGGCAGTTTTCAGCCCTCTAAGACCTTGATAAAGCATATGGCTATTTTGTGGACTGTCTCTCAGCTTGAAATTATGTACTATTTTCTTATAATTAGCTCAACCCCTCTGAACAACAATACTTTGCTGAGAGTAATACAGTGAAGACTATAAGACCACTGTTCATACTTGGAAGTATGAGACCATGGCAGCTCTTCTTCCTTGTGGAGGAACCTTGATCATTGGTGTACAGTAGTGTCTGCTGGGTTTCCTCACTGCACAGGAAGTGCTGTTATCTTTCTAATTAGGGTAAGTATTTCAAAAGAGCTACTTTTATTCTATGCAAATAACTTGATTCTCACTCAACTGTGACCCTTTTTATCATCTAGTGGTAGACATTTTTCCCTGTAATCTTCATTGCTGAAGATTTCTAATGGCTTTTTCTATTTTCTTCCTTCTACGTGTGTTGTTGTATTCTAATGTAAGGCTTACCCTTTTTTTTTGGTTTATCTATTGAGTTATTTACTGAGACATTATTTTTTAGTTAAAAAGTAATATTTTCAAATTTGTTTTATAGCTTACTGGTTCCAGCTTTGGTCACTTGGTTCTTGTTCAATGTAACGTCTGTGTTTCAACATATTCCTCTTAACTTTATTCTTTCTTAGTTCCTGGCACTACAATATAGTGTACTCTAGAGTCATGTTGTATTTTCCCCTGCTTCAACCTTAGAAATCAATCTTTCTACAAAGAGCCAAGGCCCATTTACTAGAGTGTGATACCCACCATTACAAAAACATAAAAAATATGACAAAGGGGGTCTCTTCAAAGTTTCACACAGGATTTTCCTAGTATTTCATAAACAGATGATTTTCTTGAGATATGAATATATACATGAAATTAGAAAATAAAATATATTAACAGAATAATATAAATGAGGAGGTATTCAATTTCATGCATTAGCCTTCTGTGAGGTAGTACATTCCTCAGGAAAAAAAGCAATGAGGAAAAATAAGGAAATACAGAGTTTCTAAAAGGACAGTCTATATTTACTGAATTCTAACTTATAAGACATGCTGCAAAAAGTAAAAAGATGTGGCCCTGCCCTCACTAAGCTGTCATGTCACAATGACACCAGTGTAAACATTCAACAGATGAACAAGTGCTGGGGTACTCCTATAAGTAATGCATCATATTTTACTCCATTGTTTCCAAATCATGTTGAATTACTTTAACTAGATTAATTATTTTATTAGATGTGTTGTTCAAGAGAAAAAATCACATTTTTAAGCCCCAACTAAAATGCAATTCCTCCAAAAATTTTTCCCTCATACATTTTTTTAAAAATTCTTCAGTGATTTTTTTTGGACCCCTACTATGTTCAAGATAAAGACAATGTAACAACAAGATAAGAGAAATATCTTCCTTGATTTTAAAATGTTTTCCATTCATGGAAACTTACTTTCTCTGACCTTCCAAATCCAGTTTTATTTGTGTGTTTATTTATTTTATAAATTCTAAAAACTTTTATTAAAGTAATAAATCTCTAAGACTATGTGTCAATTTTTTTTTTTGTTGTTGTTGGTGCCGGGATCGAACTCACGACCTCGCGTTTGCCAAGCAGGCACTTACACCACTGAGATAAACCCCTGGGCCTGTGTGTCAATTTTTGTTTGCATTGTTTTTCTAATTTGTCTTATGTAAGTTTACTTCTTCAAACTATCTTAGAGGTTTGATTTACTGAGAAAATGGTCTAATTTCTTTTACCCTCACTGCCCTGACCAGTGGCATTAGATAATAGGTGTATATAAAAAGTTTGTCATCACAGAATGCACTTAGTATGTAGAATACATGTCTCCTGGTTTCAAAGAGCAGACCTGCTTTCTAATTGCCAAAAAGCTGATGACGTCTGTTGGGGTGCTGGAGGAATGAAATAAGCTCGTACATGTACCATTTAGAAAGGAATTCAAAACAGTAAACAGTGTTATAAATTTTTAAGCTGAATTTATGAGTCATATTAATATTCTCTGTGATACAGAGCATGGACTTCATTTACTATGCATTGGGGTAGGCTTGAGAAATGAGAATAACACACCCAGATTTGGGTAACTGAAATTTAATAATGGACCAAATGTCAATGTCCCACTCATTAACTGGCTGCTCTTTTTGTCTCTGCTCAGCATTCACCCACAAATTTAATGTTTCCTGACTCAAAAGCATGTGAAGATACGAATTTTCACATAAAATTATTTTAAACTGTTATTGCTGTTATTCTCTCTCTCTCTCTCTCTGTCTCTGTCTCTGTCTTTTTCTTTCATTCTTTCTTTTTAATATTGGAGATCAAACCCAGGGGCACACTACTGCATTATGGGACTACATGAACTACATCCCCAGTATTCCATTTTCTTTGTATCTTGAATCAGTGTCTCACTAAGTTTCCCAGATTGATCTGAACTTGTTACCCTCCAGCTTTTATCAGTGCTGTGACTGCAGGTGTGTGCTTCCTTGATAATCTAGAATTTGCCATTTTTGAGCTCCATGCAATCATTGAGGTATCAATACTGCTAGGACAGAATTTTTTTTTTTTAATTTTTAAATTTTATTTCATTTTTTGGTCTTTTTTTTACTGTTTTCTTTTTGGTACCAGGAACTGAACTTAGGGACTCACACTTGGCAGGAAGGCGCTGCACTGCTGAGCTACATCCCCAGCCCAAATTTTTTATTTTTAAGAGAATAAAACAGAACAGAGCAAAGCAAATCAGAACAGAACAATGCAAGCAATGCAGGACTTCACAACAGGACATCAACAGTGGCTACCATAATATCTCTTGTTTTCTTTGAAATAGTTGACCATACCTTCACACACAATAATTCCAAACATAACAAAACCAATCAAAAGAATGAAAGCATAACAGGACTTCAAAACCATATAACAAGATATGAATAATGGCTACTATAATATCTCATTTTCTTCCAAAAAGTTGTCCATACCGTGACACACAATGAAATCAAATAAAACACAACAGAATAAAACCAATCAAAACAGAAGAACCAAAGGTTGATAGGACTTCAAAACAAGATGATAGTAAATCAGCAAAGGCTACCATAATGTCTTGCTTTCTTCAAAATAGCTGTTCATACCATCACACATAATAAAAAAAAAACAATAAAACCAATTAAACGAGTTAATGTATTACAAGACTTCAAAACAATATAATAGGAAACCAACCATGATTGCCATAATACATCCCATTATGTTCAAAATAGCTGCCCATACCATCAGACAGAGTAAAATCTAACAAAGTAAGACAGAATGAAATAAAACCTAACAAAATTGTGAAAACAATGCACGAGTTCAATATAAGACAATAAGAAATTAACAGTACTTACCACCTTCCTCTCCCAGGTGTTTCCTCTCCTATCACTCTTATGATAACTATTTTGCTGTTGGATCACATTAACTCCTTCTGTTTCTTATGCTAGGTTTCATGCATATGAGTTCAAACTGTTTTGCCCATGAACATGATCTCCAGTGGCATTCATTTACCTACAAGAGCCTTGAGATTATTCTACTTTATATTCTACTTTATACTTTCACTGTATGAAAGTACCATATCATTCTGTGTTTAATGGACAAGTTACTCTTACTTTTTTTCTGGTTGCCTGTCATATGGAACAATTGTTTTCTCTCCTTCGATTTTCAGTCTATGAATTTCCTTTCCAGTTAAATGTGTTTCTTGTATACAGTATATCGATGGATCTTGTTTCTTGATCCACCCTCCCAGTGTTTCTCTTTATTGCTGAACTGAGGCCATTAATGGTTACAACCAGCACACACTGGTTTGTCTCTGCCCTGCTGTCCTCCTGCCTTTGGCCCACCACTTTCCCCTCATTCAGTTGCCTGTCTTGTTTCGTGATCCTTTTCACTGCTGTTCCTGGAAACATGGTCACCTTTATCTCTTTCTAAAATACCTTTTAATACTCTCTGTAGGGTTGGTTTGGTAGTAATTAATTCCTTCAGTTGTTCTTTATCATAGAAATTTCTTATTTTTCCATCAATTTTGAAAGATAGTTTTGCTGGATAGATCAATCTTGCTTGGAAGTTGCTTGCTTTCAGGGTTTGAAACACTTCACTTCAGACTCCTCTTGAATTGATGGTTTGTGTTGACAAGTCTGCCATGATTCTGATTTGTTTTCCTTTGTAGCTGATCTCTCTTTTCTCTAACAGCTTTTAATATTCTGGGATCTTAATTATTATATGCCTGGGTGTAGAGTTACTTTGGTAATGACTAGCTGGAGGTCTATGTGCCTCACTTATCTGTATGGCAGAACGATTTCCCTTGTTTGGGAAGTTTTCTGCTATTACTTTTGTGAATATCCTTTTAATTTCATTTGTGTTGACCCTGAATCTTCACCGACACCTATCATTCTTAAATTACACTTCTTTGAGTCATCTTGAAGCTGTTGAGTTGTTATTTCCTGATTCTGTGTTATTTTTAAGAGATCTTTCCTTTCATGATCACTAGCTGCAATCCTACCTTCAAGGTTTGAAAGTCTATCTTTCAAGTGGTTTTGCTAGCTTTTGATTGACTTTTTAATTTCCTGGGTCTCTCCTTGAATGTTTCATGCATTGTAATTCCTTTCTATATTGTTCATTCAAAGTTTCCATCATTTTCCTATGCTCCTCTTTTTTATCTATGTCTACTTTGAACTGCTGAACAATTCTTTCAGTATGTTTGTGATTTCTTCTTTTACCTGAGACATTATTTTTGATTTGATTGCTTTTATAATCTCATGAAGTTGTTTCTTTACTTCAGTTGCTATCCTCTCAGAGATTTCAAGTGTGTAATTTCCATTTTATTCCATGACCATATCTCCAAGACTTGTTCTGTATGGGCTGGAGGTCTGAGATTGCTCTTTGCTCCTTTGTCTTGACATTCTCCTGTGTTTCTCCCAACAAGCTGTTTGTGGGGCCCCAGGTACTTCCCACATTGGCTGCCCCTCCATGATGTAGGAGAATGGGTCAGGCACTTGGGTTCCTTTGATTTCAGATTTACAGGGAGGTAGCAGGGCATGGAGTGGGCTTCTCCAGCCCTGTGGAGCTATGCTGGGTCTTCCCCAGTGATCGGGATGTGTGGAGATGGGGCTGCTTTCTCAGCCTGTGTGTCTACACTTTCACTCCTGCAATGGTAGCAAGCACACAGGGGTATGTTTTTCTGATTCTTCTGGTGTGTGATGGCTGCATGAAGGAACGAAGTGCCTCCAATGGTGGCCAACAGGTGTGTGATGCTTACCTGGCTGCATATCCCTGCTCCTGCTGGCTGCCCACAGAAAGGAATCTGGAAGCACCAGCAGGTAGAGGCAGATCTATCTGGCTCTCTCTGCCCACACTGGCTGCCCAGAGGAAGGAGACTTCCAGTGGTGATATCCAGCAAGCGAGGTGAATCTGGGTTAGAACTATTTTTCACCTTCATTCTATGACCAGCTACTTCATATGCTCAGGTTTGTTCGTTTACAACTGCCTGAATGGAAGGAGTTCATGTAATTTTGTTAAAAGGAAAAATAATTCATTCAAAGGTAATGCTGAGGCCACAGAAGGGCCCATTTGCCTCAAATCACCATCTGAGTATGTACAGATATATTGGGTCTTCTATAGTAAGGATCAATGGAACAATAGATATGTTTAGGCTTGTTCCATCCCTTCCTGGACCAGAACCTCTTCCTCTCTTGCCAAAGTGAATATCCATCCATTTATTTAGGATGAGGACAGGTAGGGGACCATTTATGCCCTAGACATGAGAAAGTTTGGAGAATCTACTTGTCTGTAAAGACAAGTAATAATAATAATAATAATAATATTATTATTATTATTATTATTATATAACATCATTTTGCGTTGCGAGGTTCTTCCGTCCCCAAGGGTCTGGATCCACTGTACAGCACAGGTTTGCAGAGACATTCGATACAGTTTTCTAATGACATTCAGGATAATATAATTTCTATTACTGCTGTTAAATCCAAAAAATGTACAAAGAAATATTTATAAAAGATATGTAAGGTATGAAGAACACCTACTTACCAGTTACCTAAATAAATAAGAAACTACCATTTCTTTTAATTCATGTTATCACAGGACTGAGAATTTTCCAAACTTAATCCACTCTGTTCTAACAGGCTTATTGACTTTCATTACAGAAACAGAATTTTTTCTGTTTTCTCATGCCAGAAAGAGGTATGGGTAGGGTTTAGTATGCAAAGACAGAGTATAGGACACATTCAAGGGGCAGTGTAGGCGCTCAAAGAAATGAGACATACTACAGTTTGGAACTGAATATATCCTTTTTTTGAGGGGGTAAAAACGTAGGGAAAAATGTGTTCACTTATCATCCCCTCCCAGAAAATGGCTCTAGTCTATTCACAAGCAAGGTGTTTTAGTTTTGTTATGGTTTTCTGAACAGGTGATTTAAACATTTTCTGGATTTGCTCAACCTTTTGTTTACTCGCTTAATTGGGCCAGCTTATAGCTCTTTAGTGATGGGTGTGGTAGGGAAGCAGTGTAAATTTGGCCTGAGAATGTTGTAATGGGGATACCTTGGGTGACTTTGGGTAAGTCCTAGAAGTTACATGTTAAAGTTTCTAACAACTTTATTTATAATTAGCAAAAACGAGAAGCAACTATAGTGTCACTAGGTGAATGCATAAACAGTACATTCACACAATGGAATCTCTTCAGTGATTAAAAAAAAAGAATGAGCCATTAAAACACTGATACATCTTACATCCATATTAGTAAGTGAAAAAGCAAGTCTGAAATTACTGCACTTTATCTTAGTCCATGACAAGAGTCTGAAAAGGCAAAACCGTAGACAGCTGATGACTGCGATAAAGACCAGAAGAGACTTCAGATATTTGGATAGTGGGGAAAAGAGATCACTTCCTTGGATTATTGTCTATTATTTCATTGTCTTTCTTATAGCTTTATAAATTAAATGCATGTGTCAAAGTTTGTCAAGTTTGAATATTTTTCAACTTTATTTAAATGTACTATAATTTGCTTCTTTCCTCAAACAGTATCAAAATTGATCAGTTTTGTTATCTGCAACTGTATTTTGTTCACTTTACTGCTATAAAATTTATTGTATGATTATAGCAAAACTTATTTTTCTAATGTATTAGTGATAGAATTTGGTTATTCTCAGTTTTTTATTTTGTTATTGGTTTGCCAGCATTAGTATATATTATTTGAATTTTGGATAAATAGTACAAATGTTATTGTTATTCTACAAAGTTTGATTATCCACACCTTAATCTTACCACGTTCTTTTTGGATTTGGAGTACCAATTTACAATGCGAAGAGTAAAATATTATAATTTCTGTTGTTCCCTATCCTTTTCATTTGTTTTTAATATTTTCAAGAATCTGAAAGATCACATTACATTTTGTGTTGTTTAAATTTGTAGCTAAAGATTTTCAGATGAGGTAAATATATTTATTAGAAAATTACATTTCTTTTTCTGTGAAATGAGCAAATTTTTGTCAGCCTAAGAATTTGGTTTGAATTCCATCCAAACTATAAGTTAATTCAGAGTTCACAATTAATATATTGAAATTATATGCACATATATGTATATACACACATTTTGGTTCATCAATTATTTTTATTTTTTTAAAATATACTTAAGATAAGATAAAAGAATAAACATAGGTATAAAGGACTGAAGGAAAACTGTTTTTATGTTAGAGTACTTTTAAAAAAGCACAGTATGTAATTTCTTCCCCTTTGAGACACTTGGCAGTCACCCAGACCTGGTGGAGCACACTTCCGGGTATGTGTGGTTGGTCACTGTCCCATGACATTGATGTCTATGTCTGGCCCCAGGGCCCTTTCCCTCTGGTACCATTCATTCCCTTGCTGTTCTTCTGGCTCACCACAGCCGTCAACAGAGCAGCTCTGCTCCTGCTCACCCTTCTGCCATTATGTTCTTATCTTAGAGTTGACTAAACATGGACTGAAAACCCCTGAACCTGAGAATCAAAATCAACTTTAAGTGCCGGGTGTCACATATTGTTTCTCAGTGGTGGAAGAGTTAACTCTGCATGCCTTCCTAGGCTACTCATAAATTCATAAGTTCTAAAAAGTATCACAGATCTGTCATGTGCCTTTCTCGTAATAATAGGCCGGTTATTCTAAACCTGTGTGACAGGAAGCCATGTTTCTGAAGAGCTGCTTGTGGCCCATAAGGCAGTGTGGATGGGACTTGCTGCCAGCTGATTTCTTAGAGACATGGACTTTGGCTAATGGGTCGGGGACACCCCTTTGGCATGGTTAAAACCTCTTAGCCGTGCTTGGTCTAAGAAATTTCCTACTCACATCTGCTTCTTTTCCTCTTTCTTTCAAAGGCGTTACACAGGCACCATGGCTTTTTCTGTCCATTTTTTTTTTTGTTCTTTATCAGTTATCTTAACACATCAATGTCTGATGGTGCCATTCTAATACCTAATATGCAAGTTCTCCCTCAGTATTAAACAACTCACATGATTCTAATGACTCAAGTTAATAAAGAGAGTAGATCTGATTCTCTTTCTCTTCTAATACAGTTAACCCATATAACTGAATTTTTCATACCTTCCAAATTTAAATTGAAAGTCTGAAATCAATTTTAAGAACAGCATTAATTACTTTAAAACTAAATAGATGAATAAATAATTTCCATAGTTTATCCAAAAACATGAATGCTGTTGGTATTATATGCTTCATCACTTTCAGATTTCTTTTAACTTTTTTGATTTATAGTCACTGATTCATTTAAAAAGGAACATTTTTCTAAGTTGGGCCAGCTCTAAAGTTATCTGTAAATAAAATATTCCCATTCAGAGCTTAGGGCTGAATTTTACATACTGAATTCTTATGTGGCACACAAAAATATACTGAGTTTCTTCTGTAGTGGAATCCTTACTGATTTCAAGCAAAGATTTCAAAGCAAGATGTTAATATGGGATTAATTTCACATTTACCTGCTTGCTACCTGTCTTATTCATTTGTGTTGGACTGTATTATCTTCTTTACTCTCTGAATGAATCTTGCATTTTACCCAACTTTTCCTTCAATTGCTATTCTAGACTCTTTAGTTCTAATTTGTATGCTACAGTGATTTAAAAATCATTTTTTGGTGATATTATCAGATGAAATATGGAACTTTCAGTTAAATTTAAATTACAAGTTAAGAGCAAATATATTTCAGTATAAGTATATTTCATGTGTTATTTAGATGCATAATAAGAATTCAAGTTTAACTGGATTCTCTGCATTTTAGTCTACTAAATCTGCTAACCCTAATCTTTAACACAGGTATTCTAGAAGTTTTTGTCTAAGTTTTAATTCTATTGATAATAAACTCTATTGTTTAACTTTTCTCAAAACTGGTTGAAGCTAAAATCTCATTAATTTCCCCCCCTACAGAGCTGGAAGCAAGAAGCACAGGCTTTCTCTAGAAGGCACAATGTGACCACAAACATCTCATGTTACACAGAAGACAGAGAACACTCTTTGTTTCAACAAATTAAACAATATAGAGAGGCTATTTTTCCCTTCAGATAGTGGAATGTCATTTTCCACATGTTAAATTTGGTTTATGCAGTATCACTGGTGAGAGAGGGCTCAGGACCTGTATTAGATGTTCATGCAGTTGCTGGGACTCCTCTCCAGGTGGGTCATGCTCGGCTGGATGTGGTTTGCGCAGTCCTGTCGGGGAGAAGCCACACTTCATTAGCAAGCGTGCTGTAATAGGGCTGACCCGTGCTCTCCCCACTGTAAACGGCATGGCTTCGATCCTGGATGGCATTTATATGTGTGGTTTAGGAAAGGCATGACAGGCAGGGTGGTTTTTAGAATACATCACAGAAAATGCGGGGCAGTCAAGGAGAAAGCACAGGACCATTCAGTTCCTATCTTCAGAACCAAAACAACGTAAGAATTGAGATCTAAGACGGAGGAGACTCGCTGATCTCAGCCCTGTGCAGTGTGGAGAGTGCAGTGCTCAGGAGAGAACTGGGGGTGGCCCAGAACTTAATCAGTGATGGAAACATGAGCATGTCTTGGGGAAATAGAAGATAGACCATTTTGGGAATGCTTCCATATTCTTTAAATTATACACGAGTTGAAAGAATTCCAGTGTACACACTGCAAAGCAGCTTCGTGCTCACCTCTTCAGGGTCACTCGCTCTGCTCATGCTGCTGAGACACCTTTGGAAACCATCTCCTTGTAGGTACAAACTCCTGCACGCAGTTTCCGAGGAAGCCAAAAGACTTTTCCACCCACGTTTCTTTTTAATCATTGATGTCATCTATTAAACAAATTAGTTTAAATGAGGAAATCCTAACTTCTGATGTTTGGGTAAATCAAATAAAGTGATCAGCTGCCACATGGCTTCCCGTCCCACACCCCTGCAGCACTCTCCCAGCTCCTTGCTGGTCATTGGCCCACACTTTCCTTGTATAGAGAAAGAGAAAGAGCATTAGAGAAAAAGAAAAGTTTACAGAGGGGAACAATACACCCCCCATTTCCAAATCTATTTCTAATCCAGGGTCTCTCTTATTGATAGCTTATTGATAGCTAAACTGCCCCAGGTGAGGCTTGAGTAGGAAGAGGAATGTGAATGGGTTTTAAGCCTAAATAAGCTTATCTTTTCATTTCCTCTTTTATTCCAAAAGCATGATGACTGGTGAGCTGGCAAACAGCCTCCTTTTTCTGCTTTCAGAGCCCTCACAGAAAACTGAAGACAGCCTTTGCTGCTGCTCTTTTGCTATTTAACAAACTGCCTTTTGTATGTGTCTAGGCAAATGTAAAACCCCTCCTTTTGCCATGATCAAAACCTTAACAACAAAGACCTTTTGATTGACTAAGTTTTTCAATTTCTAATTAGCAAATTTTGTTCTTACCTTTGTAGACATCATAAACAAACTCTTTTCACTTGGATGCTAAAAAGCAAAAATCCTTTGAATGTCTAAGTTATGACACATACTAAATAAAACCCAGTGAGATGTGATGTTTTCTGTAGTATAAACTTATGCTGCAAACAAGAAATAACACTTCAGCCATCAGTTCTAATGTCTTACAAAAGAAAATTAACCTCTTTGAAGAAGGACTGCCATTTTCCTCCACCTGCAGGGTTTGATTATAAAGAAATAAGAATATTTTATTAAAAGTATGTAGAAGAAGAAGGAAGGGGAAAAGAAAAAGGAATATGAAGGTTGAAAAAAAAAGGAAAGAAAAAGAAAAAAATCAGAACAAGAGCCTGTATTTGTTGAGAATTTACCTTCATATTGATATCTGGTACGGAGATATAGATAGTCAGATAGGTAGATAGATAGCAAGATAGATAGATGATTATTTTCCTAAAACAACCTTAAAGCTGATTTTGATAAATGCTCATTTCACAATCAACAGGGAGCACAAAGTGTCTTAAGAAACTTGCTTATGATCACACAGCAAATGACAAAGCCACTCTGAACATAGACATGTTTCATTCCGGAGTTCTTGTCCTTACTATCATAATTATAATATTGGAGATCAAGATTTAAGATGGGGCACCAAGCTTCAATTAATTTAATGTGTCTGTTTTCCTTTGGATAATTTTCAAGTGCAGTGAGTCAGTATTGGTGGCAGACATTGAGACACTGCTTACCTTTCTCTGCATGGTAGAAAAAGAGCATATTGTGATACAGAAAATAACATAGTCTTGAAAAGGACATTTTGGTAAAGTTTTACATCTTCAAATGTTGGTTCGTATCTATGAAGGAAGGATGTAGTGTGAGAACAGAGAATGAGGGGCCTCCGGATGAGGTCCTGATACTGGGAAACACAGCGAGGATTAAGGAGATACTTTTTGAGAAGATATAACTGAATTGGTTGTAGATTAATTTGGGCAAATAAATTGATGGTTAAAATAAATCTAAGTTCCCTATTTTAAAAATCAAACAGAAGGAAAAATAAATGGGAGCTACTATTATGCTATTAGAACTCAGAGGCTGACCAATCAGCACATGCATCCCAACATAGGTCAGTCTTTACTAGGGAGAAGCTCAGAGTTGGTTCCTCAGAGCAGTAGGAAAATTGTATTTAACATCTAAATATTTGAAATTTGAAGAAGTGAAATTATTGTCAAGGATCCTATCAAAGATTATCATCAACTTTATTCATCCTAGAGTGGACAATGAAAATTGCAGCGTTCTTATTCATAAAAATTCTAACATTAAGGACGTCCCTGAGAAGCAGAAACATGGCAGTAGGTTTTGCCTGGAAGAAATGAAATCATTTTCCCACCAAAGATCTGAGTGCACCCATTCCGCCCTACCTTCTGAATGTCCTTTCCTTTGGGGTAAAAGGATTTCTCACTCAGTAGGTCAGAGACAGAGAAACTGACCAGCATCCCTCCATGTCCTGACTTTTTCCTCTGTTGGTTCTTAAAGTTGCTCTTATTTATCTGGATAAATATCCCAGCAACTGCTGGACTCAAGAGGTCAAAGACTACCAGTCTCTTGTTTGCGTCTTCTCAGTACAACTTTGTCAAGAAGTCGTAAGGCGGGAGGTTCAATCACATTTGAATCCTATTAGATGAAATACAAGAAAAAGAAAGGCAAGATTCCATACCACCTCTTATAGTCATTAAATCAAATCTCTGCTGGTGATGTCACAATCCCGGAATTTAAAAACTGCTGTCCTTGGCATAGTGAAGTGTAGGCAGAGTTGAAAATCATAGTTCTAAGGAACCAGCATTCTGCATAATGTAGATATTCTCATCCTGTTATTAACTTTATTTTTAAAAGTAATCTGTTTCTTCAACCATGTCTGTTGAGGTATAGTTTAATGCATGCCTTTCAGTGACTTCAGGGACACATATACACCCAATAACGTGATTTGGATATAGTGGTTTCCCTGCAGCTCACATGGTGGAGGCTTGATTTCCAGCGTGGCAGCATAGAGGTGACACAAGTTGTGCAGTGGTGGGTTCTTGCTTGGCTCACCACCCTTGTGAGTAGATTTACACTGTCTCATGGGGGTTCTGCCTGCACCAGACTACACTGGTACCTGAAGAGCTAATCTGGCTGTTACAAAGCTAGGTCTCCCCACATACTTGGTCCCTTTTATACATGGCCATTTATCTTCCCACTTTTTGGTGAATAAAGCCAGCCAGTTTTCACCAGATGCTGATGCCATGCTGTTTGTACTTTCCAGACACCAAAATCATTAGTTACCCTTTTTACTTTATAAAGTATTAAGTCCAAGGTATTTTGTTTTAGCAACACAAAAGAGACAAAAAACTTTATGAAATTATTGCCACCTTAAGGGACATAAACATATCCATCACCTCTCAAGGTTTCTTTCTACCTTCATTATTAGTAGTAGAAGTGTTTCTTTGCAAATGGAGATCATTTAACAAAAAGCCTACTCTACTGACAAATTTTAAGAGTACAATATAATTTGTTACCTATAGGCAGTATACTGCATAGTAAATCTCTGTAACTTGCTGTGTAAAACTGAAACTTGCACTCTTTAAAAATTACTTTCTCATTTTTCACTTGTTCAAGCCCCCAAGTCATCACCATATTACCCTGCTTACATGAGTTTGACTAGTTTAGAATTCACACAAATATGTCTGGATATTTGTATACTCCTCAACTTTTTATGTTGAATTTCTAACATCCAAGGCGATGATGTTAGGAGGAGGGATATTCACGAGATGGGTTATAAAGGTAGAACTTCCATGCCTGTGGTTAATCCTCTAATAAAAGAAACCCTAGAGACCTAAGTCAGCTCTGAGTGTGGGGGCACAGTAAGAAGATGCCATTGTCAGTCAGGAATCAGGCCTTTGGAGGACATGGAATCTGCCCATGTTGCGGTCTCATTTTTCTTAGACTCTAAAATTGTGAAAATAAAATTCTCTTCTTTATAAGCTACCTACTCTATTTTTTATTGTAGCATACTGAATAGAGTAAGACACACATATTAATGGTATCATCAAGTACTCTCTTTCTGTGTCTCATGTGTTTGCTTTCCATGCATTTGCAAATGGCAAATTGCCTTCTTTTGAAACATAAATAATATTCATTTCCATATATAATTTTTCATTCTGGTATCCATACATATTATGAATAACATTGTAATGGACATAGCAGTTTAGATATATGTACAAGATCCTAATTTAAATTACTTTGTCTATATATCAAAAAATAGGATAACTAGATCATATAGTAGTTCAATTTTTAACTATGTACCCCTGGAAAAGATCCAGGGACAGTTATTCTACAACATTATTTTTTGGCAAGTGTATGAAAGATGAATACTTAGCAACAGCACTACTAGTGGCAGGATGAACAAATATCCACGGGAAAGCACTTGGAGTGTTCAATATTGAGTTCCTGGACTGTTGGCCCCTTTCCTTTCCACAGTGTTCTGTTGTGCGCACTGTCATCAGAAGGAAAGAGGTTCATAGATTAAACTGCTGAGGCAGTGACATTGTCAGCTTGGTGTGACCTACTGTAAGACCAGCATACTAAACCACAGGGGAGGTTGCATGTGGATAAAAAGGCAGGTTCTCCACAGACAACATGAGTTTTCTCAGTTCCAAGTGTCCTTCAGATATATACAATGTCCCTACTTACAATGTCCCTGTCATTCTTCAGAAGTGTTGGGAACACAAAGAGGAAGTGCAGGGCCACGGTGCTAAATGTCCTACTTATGCTCATGGATGAGTAGTTAACTTATTGTAATTTACATTGGGCAAACACATTTTATTGTAGGAAACAGGTGTCATGGAGTATTAGATTTTGCAGCATAGAAGGTGCAGCGTGGATCCATCAGCAGGTTGCCCCGTCTCCCGGAGTGTGATTGGCAGAAACACGTTTTCCCGTGGAGCTCTGCCAACAGCGCCTGTGTACAACAAACAAGGCCAAGCCTTGGGAACAGTCTGGGCCAGATGACATGACAGACACTTTGGCAGGGCTTTCATTATTTAGCATACTAGAGTGAATTATTAATAACGTTCCATTGTGAGGACCTAGGGAAGTTGAAAAGGTACTGTAACTTCTGTAAATGCTTTGGCTCAATATATTATTAATTAGCCTATAAAAGAATATAATCTGGGAAATTGCCAAGGCCAAGTTTGCTTGATAACTTGTATGCTGCAATGCTGGATGTAGAGGATAATAGGTCAGGAAAGTTGCTTTTGTTATTAATAGAGAATTTTATGAACATAAGCTTGAAGAAAACAAGAAGTACTATGCCTAATGCTTCAGAATGATTTCATAGAGGATTGTTTGTGTCACAGAGTGCTGATATGTATTTGTGGGCTTCTTATTTTCTAATTATATTCCTAATTTTTCTCATTTCTCCCTATTAATCAAATAACAAAGCCTGTTTCCACCCTAAGTTTTTGTTCCTTCTGTGATAATATTTGCATTCAGTACACTGGGCTTCACCTGAGACCATGGAAAAAGTATTAAACTGAAAGTCTAGTCCTACATTTTGTCATGATCATCTCATATCTTGAGTTTGGATTTTCTCATGTAAATAAATAGATATATTACTTTTCTTTTGCCTATTGTGCAACATAGGTATAATTTCAAAAGTAGTCGAACTGCACAAGCATGCCATTCTCAGAGCGCAGATGGACTCTGGGGCCACTTCTAGGCAGCGGCTCTGCTAAAGAACCACCTGAGTCCTCCTGCTGCCTCCCAAATGTGCCCGTGGTTTCTGACCAACTTAGGCCCTCGTGCACATAGGCGAACGTGTGCTTACCAGCCTGCATCAGAAGATAAATCTTACGGTACCTACAGCCTTAACTCTGCCCTCTGTGGTTGCTGTCAGTCTTAGAATGCAGCCCCTTCTTACTACATCCTGTCCGCTATCTTTACAACTTTCCCTGTGGTCACTGATGGAATTTTCTCAACTAATCTGAGAAAGGTGTTCTGACCTTGATCTTAATCCTTAGATGACTTTAGAACTGCTGAACACACTCTGCTTTGCAACACAATGGACTCGAATCTGGGTTTATTCTTCTCTGTCCAAAAGAGCATCTATAAACTCACCCTCTTTAACTGGCCACTTCTTTCTGAAATAGTGTAACAAGTTTGGAGCCCTTTTGTTTTCTTTTCCATATCATGTTATCTTCTTACAAACATTGCCAATCTTCATACTGTGTCTCTGTCTGTGAAATTCATGGTATGTATTTGTATTTCAGATATCTATCTATTTATCTACCTTTGTATCTCTGTATCTATTTCTCTATTTGTATATCTATCTGTATCTATATTTATCTACCCATCTATCTATATATCTCTAGTTAATACTTACTTTTTCAAATCCATACCCAGGAAAGAATGAAAATTATACTCAAAATCACTTCAGTGCATACTATTTTCCTTGAAATCTGCTTAGAGGCTCTTCTCTCAATATTTGGACTTCCCATTCAGTTCACTAAGCCAGAAATTGCAGTTATTCTTGCTGGTCTTATTTCCTTTTATTTCTACATTTATTAGAATCTGTTTAATTTTCTAAATGTCTATATTGTATTCCACTATTTGCATTTTTTGCTGTCCAAAATTTTGACCAAGATATTGTCTTCTCTCATTTAGGCCACGCAAATTGTCTCCAAAATTTCCTCTCACTCTGCCATTCAGTTACGAACTCTGCATCCTGCAGAAAAACTGATCTCGTCAAGGTGTGACCATTCACTTCATTTTCCTCTTGCTTTGAACACCGTTATGATTTCCCATTGTGCTAAAGATCAAAAGAGAGCATCTGAGGCTGTGTGACACCCGACTGACTGCTGTCTCCACTGTCACCCGGCTCTGCCATCCCTCCATGTGCTGCATGTGATCGGGCGATATTCAGAAGCACCTTTGTCTCTCTCAGATCTTCTTTCTTCACAAAAAACACCATGTGTGTGTGCGTGTGTGTGTGCGCACACATGTGTGCGTGTGTGTGCGCACGTGTGTGTGTGCGTGTGTATGTGCAAGCTTTACTACTTATTTGGACAGTTTGTACCCCAGGAAAAAGATGCCTTTACTCTGGTTTTTGTTTTGTTTCATTTTTCTCTAAATACGCTTTCAAAAGCCACTTTCCACATTTCCTTACCATCAGTAACCAGGGTTGTTGATTAGGGTCACTTTCACCATTGGAGTAAATCTATGAGGTATTCAGCTCTCATTGTTCAGTTTGAACTCTCAGAACCTAAACTAATGCACCTTAAACTGCAGAGTATTTATTGAGACAATAAATATAAAGGGGATAAATAAGTAAATAAGAGCAGAATAATTCTAAATTCATAAATAAGATCATATCTTAATGAGATTATAGATATTTTATGCTGTTTATTTTTACAGACGATATTTAAAACTGTGTCTTCACACTGAGGTACACCCTCAACCCTTTTAAATTTTTTATTTTGAGACAGAGTCTTGCTAACTTGCTGGTCTCAAACCCTGCTGCCTCAGCTTTCCAGACTGCTGAGATTACAAATGCGTGCCATCATGTCTGACTTTATGGTAAAGTTTTAAGGTAACACTTTTGATTATGAAAACAGTGCCATTTAAAAATCTTGAATAATAATAAAAATTGTCAAATATGTTTTCCTTTCATTATTTTTATGCTTACTAGTTTAAAAATATGTAACACATTAAAGTATTGAAATTCTATTAATTTTAAAGTAGTAAAAGGGACTAAGAGTTTAACCTGCAATGATTTATCAGTATATTTTAATGTCTTTACAACATTTTTAAAATTTACTTCTTCACATTTTCCATTTTTATTTTATTAAGAAATGCTTCTCTGTTTTATCTAATAGTTAACCACTAAGTTTTTCTCTTTTTGATGGTGTTTCATATTCTTGAACTTTTAGAAGAATATCCATGATACTAACTCTAACAGCCTTTGCATTTTTATGTATAATACAAAGTTTTGATTTTTTAATAACAAAATACTATCTGGCTTATTTATTTTTACCATGAATACATTATACTTGAAAATTCTGGAGATATTACATTTCTTGTTCTTTTTGCAATGTGTTCTTACACTGTATTCTTCCAAGGTATTATATATTAAAATATTAATATTTTCAATATTTATTAGTATACCACTGAATAAAATGCAATATTAGACAACAAATGTTTTAAAAACTAGTGTATTTTTAGGAAAGAATGACTGATTGTTTAAAAAGAAGTTTTTATAAGTTTATCTAGTCCCTGATTATGTTTCTCATGTTCTATACTGATTACCCTCCAATAGAACTTTTTTTTCTGAAAGGAATAAAACAAAACAGCAAAATGGAACAAAATAAAACAGTGAGAACAATATTGGATTTCAAAAACAGGACAGAAGAAAATCCCCCATGGTTGCTATATTGTATACTGTTATTCTCTAAACAGATGCTCAGACTACTGGCCCCAGGTCTGCAAAGTCAATCAATCAACACAGCACTGTTGTTTCTGTACTTTAGTTGCTATCATTCCAGCCTAAGTCCCTCTGAATCAGCCAATTGTCTAGAAGGCATTGGGGGTACTGGGAAGGTGGAGGTGTTTTCTTGTCCCCCAGCCTTTGTGCCAGCTGGCTCCCTAGAAGAGGCTGGCTCCCTGACTGCTTGGGTCTTTTCCTGGCCCATGGCTCTGGTACCGAACTTTCTTTAATGTTTAAAAAAATTTTAAAAATTCTGGTCTGAGCAGCACAAAAATGATCATTAGTGACATGACAATTGATCATTTTGTACGTGTTTAATATGACCAGGTAGGTGCATTTTAAAATTTTATTCAGTTTAAAATTAGTTTAAAGTTACATTGCTACATATAATGGCCAGAAAGCATGTCTTGTGTTCTGGTAGAATCCCAGATCTTGTCGGTGAAGTCGGTTGAGTGATTTTAGTAATTTAGCACTATTCAAAGCATCAATAGTTGTCCAAAAGAGTGAAACACAGATGAGCAGAGTATTTGTTCTATAATCAAGCTTGGAGTTTTGTAGAACTTTGGAAAGCCTACCTGAATCCAATCCTTAAATAAATCAACATAAGTAAAGAAATATATTGGACAGTGAAGCAAAGCATGGTGAAACATGTGAAGTAATTCCTGGCAAGAGAATGTAACATTAAATTGTCCAGTGAGAGAGTATGTGATGGAATTCAGTTCACATGTGTCCAAGACATAATAGCATTGTGAGACAAAACCAGGATGTCATAGAGAAACCATACATGCTGGGACAAAAAGAGCTATGTAGACATAATAATGTGTTAGTTTTCAAATAGTGGATAGGGCTGAAATCTGCTTAACTGTATGCCTCAATTTATTTTAGAAGGTCTTTAAAATGTATTTAATAAAGAAAATTATTGACAATCAGTGATACTATTTGGTTTTTAGTCAATTCTTTTCATTCCTCTTAGAGTGAAAGTCACAATACTATTACATATTTTAAGCAGTTGCTGTACATCAGCTACTATTCTGAGTTCCTTAAATTTATTTTAATTCACTTTCAAACTACTTCCAAGTGTAGATTTGTAAAAAATTACAGAAAAGTTAACAGAAACAGAGTGACTTCCAAAACTCAAACATTAAGAAAGAATTGCTGCCAAGTTTCAACCTAGGCTGCTTCCTTCTAGACCTACTATTCTTAAACATTATTAGATTCTTCCTATGTTATGATATAATTTTACTTAATGTTTGAATCTCTAAAAGAATGCCTGCTCCATAGTGAGTGCCTTTGCCTGTTTGGTGTTACTGTAATAGAATACTGGGTAACACACGAAGAGAAACAGGTATTTTAGCTGTTTCAAAGCATGGAAGTCCGAGACCAGTCAGCCCCTCTAGCGTGGCATCTGGTGAGGACTTGGTGACTGCACCACAGCAGGATGGCTTCATCACGATGTGAGCACAAGTGAGAGGACAGAGCAGTCACAGGATGACACAAAAGAGAGAGCCAGGGCCCAGGCTCACTGTTTTCCAAAAGTGCCTCATCAGGGTCTCATGGGAAATGCTCAATTCTTTCCTAGAACAGAGTCCTCATGAGGAAGTCATCCTCTACTAAGCTCCTCCTCTTGACGGTACCGCATCTTTCCAGCATGGCCACAGTAAGGACAAGCTTTGAAGTCATTAACTCTTGAGATGCACACTCAAATCATATCTAAATCAAACCTTTGAATATAAAATAAGAGTTTCTTAAACTTCCCAGAATCTGAAAAGAATGCACAAAATCACCAAAGCACATTTTTAAAAATATAATTCTACTGAAATCCAAAAGAGGCTACATCCCTAGCCAAGTTACCTATAGTTTAGAGAGCTAATTCACTCCAGAGCAGTACTAGTCCTTTTTGAGGACAGTGCCCCTCCCCCAACCCAGCCAACTCACACTCCACAGGTGCCTCCACACTGGAGACCAAAGCTCCAGCCCACAAGCCTTGGGGACAAGCTACATCCAAGCCTCTGCACTGCAGGAGTTGTGAAGATGCTAGGAACTGGGGTTGAGAGCCAGGAATCAGAGCTAATTGGTCACAACTGCAGAAGCCTGTTTTAACCTATCTCTTTTAAATAATCATTTTCAGCTGAATGATGTGGTTGAACTATTTAGGATTTTTACATGTCTATTTTTTCTGCTTTCAAATCTGTCTTTCCTACTACTCTAGTCTTAAAAGACTGACCTTTTCTTAGGAAAACTATTATATTAAATATATGTTCTTTTCAGTAAAAGTATCCGTTCTTTATATTTTTCAATTTCCTTTGATTTAATTTCTTTTGAGCTGTTTTTTCTTCCAATGATCTCTTTTAAGTAATTTTTCTTTGTTTTTAGTCCTTTAGATACTTAAAGGAACAACAAACAGTCTTAAGGCATTTTACACTGAATATATGCTGCAATAAAAATTATTCTCTCAAACATAAAAAGCAAAACTCAGTATATAGGGAAAACCTCTAGTATAAATTTTTTACAAGTACCTAAATAGAAAGCAAAACTAGAGAATACAAGATAACTGATTTTTTTCTAAATTTGATCCAAAGAAAAGACTATGGCATATTATCAAAAACATGCTTTGCCTTTAGACACTTCTATTTATTTTATTTACATGGCAGTATTTTCTTTCATCATAAAATTTTTGAACATCTTTGCAAATGAGTTAAAATATGCTAATTAGCTTTTTAAAAGTTCTCTAACACATCAGAATTTTTTATTATTTTTGTCTAATTTTGTACATGTTAATCTTATTATTTCCAATTGGCATAATAGTGTACCAGAATGTAATGCTAAATACCCCAAATCTAAGAAGAAAAAACTCCAGTTCAGTGAGCAAATATTGAGGGAGGATGCTGATGAACTAGTATCGTTTGTGTACCCTCCCC